>VZTA01000692.1:224904-394102 GCA_013398855.1 Mohoua ochrocephala
TTCCTAGTCCTTCACCGGATGGATAGTACGAGTGGGTGGTGACGTTTTTGGCATGTTTGACTGTCAGTGCCTAAGTCCATCTGACAGATTATCTCGCGGTTACAAAAGGCTGTAAGCGCCTGTGAAACAGTGCCGCGGTGTGCAGCCGGGATCTGCCCGGTGCTGCCGTGCCCTAATGCTGGGATGTGCCCGGTGCCACGGTGCGCTGCAGCCGGGATCTGCCCGTTCTGCCGGGCCGTGCAGCCGGGATCTGCCCGGTGCTGCCGTGTCCTTCAGCCAGGGATCCTGCCCTGTGCTGCCCTGCCCTGCTGCCGGGATCTTCCCGGTGCTGCCGTGCCCTGCTGCTGGGATCTGCCCGGTGCTGCCGGGCCCTGCTGCCGGGATCTTCCCGGTGCTGCCGTGCCCTGCTGCTGGGATCTGCCCGGTGCTGCCGGGCCCTGCTGCTGGGATCTGCCCGGTGCTGCCGGGCCCCGCAGCCGGATCCGCCCGGTAGTGCCTGGCCGTGCAGCCCGGGGGGACGGCGAGACCTTCCTCGGGCGAAGGACCCCCGGGTGGGGAGAGCGGTGCGGGAGAGAGGGAACGAGGAGTTCACCGGAGAAGCGGAGACGGGATATTTCTCGAGAGCATCCAGCATGGGCCGTGCCGGATCTCCCGGACTCTCCCTCTCCTCAGGCAGCGGCTGCTACAACTCGTAGTTTTCCCGAGGTCAATTTGTCAGTTGTGGACAGGAAGGGCAAAAAAGCCGCCCCAACCCAATTTCCTGGTGGAAGGATGGAGGGGAAACGCTATTTTGTTTGGTTTATGCTCGTCCAAACCTCTCTCTTTCCTCATTTGTTCGAGTTCCCTTGAGCTGTCAGTATCTCGGAGCAACCCAGCCCCTGATTCATCTTTAATACTAGTGAATTTTTCCGCTTAATTATTATCTTTAGCAAAGTAAAACTGCTTTGGGAAACCTTAAAAATGGAAATAACAGTTTGAAGCCGGATATCTTTCGGTGGTGCCTGATTCCTGAGTTGCAAGGTTGGCATTGCTCCTAGCAAGTGCAGTGGGAGTCCAAAAAAGCCTTCGCCTGCATTTACAGTTACATTTACTCCTGGCGCTATCGTGTGTGTCGAAGACTTGGCGCTGCATCGATTTTTTTAGCCATTTACATTACCATTAATTTTCCTCACTTGCTTAAAATTGCATTCTTGGGGAGGGCCAAAAGCACACGAACCTGCTGTGTCATGTGTCTGGTGGTCTTGTGTCTCTGGTCTCCACACAAAAGGTGTGTCTGCAGCAGTCTCACCTGGTCTGATCAGAATGCGAGTCAGAGACCTCCGGGGATAAGTCCTCAAACACAACAGATGGTAGCGAGGTTTTCCCTTGCTGCCTCCTGCTCAGTTGGCAGCCCAGCTGGGAGAACTCTTGCCCCATGAAGAAGGGTTGCTAGAGCTTTCCCCAGGAAGAAGGAAAGCTGACTTACTGACTCATAAGCACATCTTTCACCCCAAGGAGGCACCACGGGCAGATTGGGAGGCTGCAACGATTTTGGTTTTCTCCCATTGAAGATGTTCTGCTCCGCATGAACTTCCACAGTTGGTGGTTGCACTTTTTGTTGGAAGAGGGAGCAGGGGAGAGAGACCCCCCCAAGACAGCCTGTGAATTAGGGTATCATAATGTACCCAGAGTAATCCCCACCCAGGAGAGCCAGGGCGCTCCCAGAGGAGGTCAGCCACAGTGTGCTTTGGAAGGAAAAAGCAGCTTAACTCCAGGAGAGGCTCCAGAACTTCCCCATATCCTCACTTTTGACAATGGTGAAGGGGGTGCTTCTCTAGGCTGGACCTCCCAGGCTGCCTCTGCTCTAGGTGAGGTGGCCAGAGCTGGTCTGTGTGTGCTGCCGGGCGTGTCCTTGTGCTGCTGCCCTTTCCTGCTTTCCCCACGTGACACTGGGCATCTGCAGGTGCATCACACTTCAAGTAGTCTTTTGTTGTAAATACCACTTTTATACTTAATGTACATTATTATTTTGTTGGGTTTTTTGTAATGAATTCCTGATTTTAAAGGCTGCCATTACTGATTATTTTCCCTTGCATAGACGGACATTACTGAATAGGTTGTACTTGTCAGTAAATATGTGTCTGTAAATCACCTAAACCCTTTTCCAATAACAATTCTTGTTTAATAAATACAGGCTGTACAATTCTAAAATACCCTGGCAGGCTGTATAATCATTTAATAAAAACCTCCTTGAAACATTTGCTTAGCCATGTGTGTTTTATTTATATCGCTTTTTGTGGTGAATAGATTACTGTGCTATTCTTTGCACTATTGCATTTATGTGATGGTTTCCATTTTTTGATAATTCTTTATGTCTTCACTTCAAAGGTATGAAGCGTGTGAATAGTGGGTGCACCACACACCTTAGTAATAAAACAGATTATAATAGATGTTCTGTCTCAAAAGTGGATTAGGATCCCTGGGTGGAAAATGTTAAAGTGCAGAGGTGTTATTATTTTTTAGTATATAAAAATACTGCTTTAGTACAACAAATGTAGAGGTTATTTGACAGCAGATATTCATTTATTCTTGGAAGTAACAGAATTAGCTCATGTTTGGGAAAATGTCTATGAATATCACTGTAGATGAAAATAAAATTTCTACGTTTTGTCAAGAGAGGTGTAACCTGTCATTTCTTAGTCATACCTGTAGTTTATAAGGCATCTGTGTTTCAGAGGTCCCTATTCTTAAAAATAAAAACCAGATATAGCATTTTGGGCGTATCCCTGAAAAAATCCCTCTCTCTCTTTGCCGTGGCTGTAGTGAGTGTACATTTGCTCTCTGTGCTGTGGTCCTGAGGCAGTGCTGGGGGGAAGCCTCCCACTTTAAGCACTTAGGTTTTTTCTGAACAGAACATACAGTGAATATCCAGAGATGGAACCAGCCTCTAACCAGGATTATTCAGATTAAAACTGTACCTCCTTACTCTTTTGTGGTAACACATGCTTTAATCCAAGCCAAAGTCATGAGTTCAGCACAGAAGTTGTGGGGGAAAACAGTGTCACAGAGCACCTTAATGCTTAGCTAAAGTCAAGCTTTTTGTTCTGATGTTTTTGTATAGCTGCCAACAGGAAGTCCAAAAAAGCTGTTGTATTTAGCTGTAATTTAAATGGATGGAGCAATGTATTGAGAAAAAGAGGACTGAATATTGATAGTACAAACTTGGTTTAATAGCAGGAAGGTACAGACATCATTCTTCTTAACCCTTTTGTTTTCAGACATAAGCAAGCAAAGTCTTTACATCTGTACCAATAAACACAATGTATTGAGCATTTCGGTGTCCTCCACATTCTCTATTCATTAAGCAGTTCATGAGATAACCAAGAGTCTTGCCAGTTCTTTCAGTTTGCGTGGAGGGTAACTGGAGTTGTACCTATGCAGTGGTATTTTCTAACTTTCCTCTCTTTACCGTTTCATTCTGTTTGCATCTGTAAAAAACTAGAGAGAACATGATGTTTTTATTTATAATGTCATCAAAATTGGGGTTACCAACCTCACTGTTTGTAGCTCAGTATTTCCAGTAGAAAAGCAGGAGCACACCCTGAGATGGATAATAAAATCAAGTTGTCTGTAAAATATCATTTAGCCTTGTCACTTAGTAATTGATTTCTGAGCTGGAGCAATACGCCTGTAACTTAGGTAATTTTTGTTTAATTCGAAGGCTCTGTCCTGCCCTCTTCTGACTCCTGCCGTGTGCTGTGGCATGGTGGTGTGTGTGGTTGTGGGTTCCTGGGGTCAGCTGGGAGCTGTCAGACCACCCTCCACAGCCCTGCCTTTGGATACGTTTAGGTCTGCAGCCTTTGAAGCTGAACCTGTGCTGCACAGTTCTGCCAGCATCTCTCGACAGGAAAACACCCAGCCCTTTGCCTGTCATGGTTTGGTCAGCAAAATCCCAAGTGTGGGTACTGTGCTGCTGACAGAAAATTGCTTTTGTTAGCTCAGCCTTGATCTTTAGAGGGCTAGGTAAGCTCTAGCTGCAGACAAACCCGTTGTCAGCAGATTTTGGACCTCCACTGAAGGTTGCACCACGCTGGCTGTGGCCATGTAAAGGCAGCAGTGGTGTCTCATGGGGAACAGGCGACGCTGGGTTTCCCTCAGCATACCCTGACTGTCAGGCCGTGGAACAGGCAGGCCAGCTGTGACTCTGTCATACTGTTATTCTGTATACTTTTAACTTATTTTCCCCTCTCTAAAATAAAGCGTAGACTCTGGATATCTTCTTGTGCGTTCCCTCATTTTTGGGGTATTTTTTCTTGTATTTTTGTAGTGGTATAACCGAGGCTGAAGGTAATCTTTCAAATGTGCACAGGTCTGTTTAACTCAATGTTGTGGGTTTGTGTGGTGTGTCCTTTCTGTCCGTTCCTGGGTCACTCAGACCATGTTAAACAAGAGACACCCTAATGCAGAACAGCTCCCATAAGAGTGTGTCACAATTAAAGGTGTCGGCATAGTCTGCACTTGGCTGGGTACTTCTTTGGGCAGCACACTACTTCTCTCTTTGGCAGTATTTTACTTAATTTGTATTTCTTGTAAGAAATCATCAAAATCTTTCCAAAGTGCAAACACAATTCAGTCTCAAATGATTTCCTGTATCTTTCAAGTCAGCAGTTTTGTGATTTCTTTCCTTTTCTTGCTATGTCACAGTTTCGCTCAGTTCTGAGCACTGTGTAAGGAGCAGTATGGAACCTCTTTAGAAAACATTTCCAAAGCTGCTGCCAAAATGAAATGAATTATAACTAATTTTTAATCCTAATAATTATAGAATTGAAATAAAATAAGTTGAATGAGCTGCAGGTGTTCTTTATCTGAGAAGGTCATTATAAATATTTCAGGGTTCTTTGCAGAATCGGGACTGTGGTATCATCTCATCCACTCTTTATTTACATTTTAAAAAATCTCACTGATGTTTTGGTATTGTCCTTCACCACAGGTAAGCAGCAGAAGCTGCCCCAGCTGTGCATTGGTGCTGCCCCAGCTGTACATTGGTATTGCCCCCACATAATTTTGTTATCTTCCCAGCCATTGCAGAAGGCTGGGGATTCACAGCGCTTCCCTTCCTTTTTCTTTTTCTCAGCCTTGTGGCCTGGGCTCAGTTTCTCAGGAGCAGGGAGGAGAGGTGGAGTAACTGTGCCACCATTTCTTCGTCTCGGCCGTTGTTCGCCCTCAGGCAGATTTTGTCTGCAGTCACCTACCCAAGACTTCCATTTCATCTGCTTTTTGATCTAACGTGCCGTAATGAGGGGAAACGACCGAAGCCCATCACGGCACACTTGATGGGCGCACCAGTAAAGCCCTTGTCCCTGTCACAGCGCAGCCCTGATGCTGCCCAGGGAGAAGACACCAGACCTCCAGACAGGCTGCCAGGAGGCCCCTGGGGTGCAACTCATGGCAGCACACAACCTTGCTTGGGTTAATCTACCTTGTTCCTGGCTAATTGGCCCACGGAAAGCCTTGCAGTGTAAGGGCAGGCTGTTCCCCAGTAACTGGGCTGGTGCAGGCATCTCTGCCCTGCGCTGCAGGAACCTCGTGGTTCATCCTGCACATTCTCTCGGTGACAGCTCTGGGTTCCTGGGTGGGCATGCACATCACCCAGTAACATTCAAAGTGTGTTTCAGTCCAGGTTGTGGCCCTGTGAGACTGAAAACAGTTTAATCTCCCCCCCCCCCCCCCCCACCCCCTCTCCTGTCCCTCATCGTAACCGGAAAGCTCNCCCCCCCCCCCCCCCCACTGCCATTTCTGGTGTATTTAGCACTGCAGAATGCTTCTTCCTGTGAGACTTTGCATTTTTGCATTGAGCAAATGCTTGGAATATTATTGACAGTCTTTCCAAAACTATTCATCATTTGAGAGCTGTAGAAGCGTTAAGGATCTCTATCTTTATTAATCAGAGGAGACAGAGTGGGCAAGTCCTTACCAAAAATTTGAGCCTGGAAACCTTCACATTTCTGACTGTGCAAAGTGCCATTCTGTAATACCACAACACCCAGTGAAGCATTACATTTCACTGGACATTTCACAGTCCTAAAGTCATGGAGACATGTGGCCGCCAGAAACTTTTGACTTTCCTTCTTGATGCAGGCATTCAAGCCTTACATTTGTTTCAAGTTCAGTGTTAGTTTATATAATTCTTCTGAGTTCCCATTCTTGTTCCCCTCAGCTGTGCCAATTTAGCCACTTGTGGTTTGGTGGGGTGAGCTGCGTCATGAAGTCTTTACATAGAAAGACAGAAGAAAAGAAAGTTCACTTTCCATATGCAAAGGGTGTATATATAGGGTAGGAGCAAGCAGGAGGCTGAAAGGTTGTGGCAATGCTCCCTGACACCAGAAATGCTCAAGAAACCATTTCTTCAGGGAATGCTATTACTACAAATTAAAATATTTCTTTTACTGAGATGCCGCTCCTGCTCTTCCTCTTATGCTCTGAGACCCTCCCACTGCAGGCTCCCTCGTGCTTTGAGGTACAAACTGTGTAGCCTAGCTGTTGGTATGGATGAGCATTTTCTAACTACTAACCATGTTCCCTGTCCAAAAAAGGTATTTTTCACCTGAGTTCATGACGGAGGTGTTTTTACCTGCCTTGAGTTATATATACTGTTTACCAGGAATTAAACACCTGTTTTAAATCACTGAACCTCCCTCCATGACTGAATTTCCTGTGGGCTTTCATGTGATCACCCTCACAGTCAGCACTGGGGCTGGGCCTGTTTTGTAGAATCACAGAACAGTTTGGGTTGGAAGGGACTTTAAAAGCCATGTGGCCTGACCCCCTACCATGGACAGGGAACCCTCCACTAGACCAGGTTTCTCAAAGCCCCATCCAGGGATGGGCACCTACCACCACTCTGGGCAACCTGTTCCACTCTCTCACCACCCTTATCATAAAGAAATTCTTCTTTATGTCTAATGTAATCCTGCCCTCTTCCAGTTTTAGACCTTTGCCCCTTGTCACCACAGGTCCTGGTAAAAAAAGTCTCCATCTTATTTTTTATAAGCCCCCTTTGAGTACTGAAAGGTGCATTAAGGTCTCCCTGGTGCTTTTTATTCTCCAGGCAACCCCCTCAGCCTTTCTGCACAGGAGAGGTGCTCCAGCCTGCTGATCTTTGGCCTTCTCTGGACCCACTCCACCAGGTCCCTGTCTTTCCTGTGCTGCTGGATGCAGCACTGCAGGAGGGGTCTCACCAGAATGAAGTAGAGAGGCAGAATCCCCTCCCTCTGCCTGCTGACCAACCCTTTCTCGATGCAGTCCAGGATTCAATTGCCTTTCTGGGCTGTGAGCACACATTGCTGGCTCCTGCCCATGTGCTGGTTTGTTCTGTGGAAGCTCCTCACCATTGGGTTCGATCTCATTTAGGTGAGCAGTTCATTTCCCAGGCAGTAGGTGTCATTCCTGCAACTTGAGATCTCACAGTTGTATTTCTGCCTTTCTTCAACTTCACATAGGTGTCAGGATGGATAGACATCTTTTGCTGTGAAAAGAAAGTAAAAAAGAAAAAAAAAAAAGGCAAGCTGTGTAGTACTGTGACTCGTAGTGTGCCACGGCTGCAGGCACAGGGGGATGCTCCAGCAGTTTGTTTCTGCAGCAAGGCTGGTCAGGCCCCTGTTGTTGGGGTGAGCTCCATGGTGCAGGCATGCTGTGCTTGCTTCCTCGGCTGGTCTGCAACTGCTAAATCTCTTAACCTTTTTGGCATCATTGCTTTATCTGCTGGAGGATGACAATTCCTACCTGAGAGGGAATTAAGATGATTAAGTAGCTGGGTCTCAGTCTAGCACAGGATTTAAGGCTTAAGTTTGGTCCTGTTGAAGTCCTTGCTTTGCTAGATTGGAGTCTCCTGTTCCAAAAGCATTTCTGAGGATGACAACCACATTTATAGTAAGTGCTAGGCATTACAGCAAAGTTCATTGTGTATTGCCATCCATTCATTCCTTCCTCCCCTTTCTTCTTTTCCCGTTCCCATCATTCGCTGCTTCTTAGTCAGCATGTGTGTTGCTTCCTTCCTTTATCCCTCGTCAGTAAGCCACTCCCTCAGTAATGAGGAGATCTAGAAAATACAGTGAAATGTCATTAACGAGAAGCAGGGCTGTGGCCACCATAATCCCTTTAAATGCACGCTGAATGCTTTTCTTCCCATAGCTGTGCACGGTTCAGGAGCTTGGCTGCAGCAGTGTTCCGAGGGTGTGTGTTTGCATGCAACAGGAATGGCTGAACACACCCAGGGCTGCCGAGTGCTAACGGTGAAAGAATAGCTTAAATACGTAAATTCAAGTGTAAAAGCTGTAATTGGAAATGTCTGTTACGTGTGTGCTGGATGAGTAGGAATATGTCTTCAGCACTGAACACACTAGCACTGCTCAGTTCATGGTTCGTGGTCCAGAGGACGTCAAAAGAGAGATCAAAAAATGCCTACAAAAATTTTAAAAATCAGAAAAGGCAGTTTAAAATCATCCCCATATGCACGTATTTCATGCAGTTTGTATGTGTGCACCTACTCCCGTTACCTCCTTCTTGTTCTTATTACCCACTTAAAATACTTTTGATACTAAAATCATCATATTATTACATGGCTCTGTTTTGTCTGTCACTCTAGTTCCCACCTGCCAAACAGTAGTGGGATTTGAGATAATCTGTGAATTTCTTTTTGAAAAGGATTTGTGATTTAAAATGAGAGAAATACTGGACGAGTATATTTTGACAGAATGAGGTAACTTTAATATTATGACTTCGTCATGAATTAGTGTTGAGTGCTGCAACACATTTGCATGCTAATCTTTCTTTTAATTAACTAAATACATCACCTAGGTGAATGTAAGTCAGTTTTTGATCCCACGGCTGTTATGCTGAGAAGTAAGGGTTGAATCATCCAAATAAAGCAGGCTTCTCGGGCAATTAATTTCTTTGACTAGTCAGTAAGTGGAAGAGAGAAAACACGGACTTATATGTTCATTTTACCTGTATGCTTAATAAAATGTCCTTTATCTGTCCCTGTTAGTTGTTTTGCCTGTCTGGTAGTAAGAACCATCTATGAGTGGGTGGAACAAAGAGTTACACCTCTTCATCACACTTTGGCACGTTCAGTGTTGTCCATTGGAGGTGCTGCTTTGTCAGCTGCTACCAAAGTGATCCATAAGTCACAACACCAGCTCAGATTCCACTGGTAGCCCAGCATTGTGATGGATCCTCCCAGAACCTGACCTGCTGCCTCTTGGCTTTGTGTTTATTTGTTTTAATTGGCACTGAACTGTCAAACCTCAGTTCACAGCGTGTGGAATCACACACAGCTGCCTCCAAGGCCGCCGCGGTGAGGGGTGATGCCCAGGGATGTCTGGTTCATCACACACCCAGGAGCAGTCCAGAGGCACTTGCCTGTACCTGCAAGTCAGCCTGGAGCCATCAGCCTCCATCCTTGGGGATTTCAGCTGCCTACATCTAATGCTGGAGGCAGGGAGAAAGCCGGCTGATGCTGTGGCATTAAGGCCCTAATCTTGAAAAGACTTGTGCACATTCTTGACCTTATTACTGGGAACAGCATCCTTGACGTTTGTGAACCTCATGGCCATTGTGACAAGACAACTGACCGTAAATTGAAGTATATGTGCAAGTATTGAAGGGGCTGGGGTCTGATGGAGCAGTGAAGGCTCTCTTCTTCATTTGCAGGCAGAACTCAGCAGGGGAAATTTGTTGCTTTTAGGAAGGGAGACAAAAGTTACCTTATTCTTGTCCTCTGCATGGAAGTCCTCACCTTTAACATATACAAATAGGAACATAAGCATCTTGTTTAAAATCTCCCCCCCACCCCCAATGAACAATTATTACCTGAAGACCTGTCAGTAAGTCAAAAACAACCCCCGCCCTTGGGGGAGCGGAGGAGGCGGGCAGGTGGGAGCAGGTTTGCTGGGAAACAGTGTGGAGGGCTGGGGCTACCAGAGCCATCCTAGCAAGGCAGGTGAGGCTTTTGGTAACCTCCTTCCCTTTCAAGGGTTCACAAGCAAAAGTGGAAATAAGAAGGGAACAGAAAGATGGTCAGTGTTCAGCGTTGCTGAGGAGTGTGTGTGTGTCTTAGTGGGGAGTCCCCCAGGGCTTGTTGTATTGACCCCAGGGAATGCCTCCTCATTTTATATTCCTCAAGATGTGACCCGAGGGTGAGCTGCAAGGGTCTGCTTGTCTCTTCTGGCCTGGCTTGCTAAACAAAAATAGTGCTGGAACTGCATGACTGCAGCCCTTTGCAGGAGCTCAAAAAACCTGAGCCAGCATACTATTTTAAAATTTCATGGTATTAAATATGAGAGTGTTACAGAAATAGAAGAGGGGACACTGAGCCAGCAAGCTAGGGAACGTGGAAACAAGTTTGTAAGAGCAATAAATGCACACAAGGACACTTCTCTAGCTATGAAGTGTGTTCAGAAGTGAGCGGGGTGAATGCCTCACACGTGCATTTCGCTGTTACCGCTGTCCTGAGTACTGGTGCAGGTCTGGTTTAGTCAGTTCTCCCAGCTTCCAGCTGGCTCAGTCTCCTGAATCAGTTCCCCAAGGAGCTGTGTAAATGCCTGTCAGCACCGCACCGGTGGGAGTGGCAGAGAAGGCTGTGATGCCCCACAAGGCAGCAGGGCAGCCCAAGTGGAAACGATGCTCCGTGTCTGACCCTCCTGGCAGCGCTGATTTCATCCTTGCAAGAGCTCGCATTTAGATCACTGCATGGTCTGATTAACCTGGTGGTTTGCTAAGGATTTCCATGCTAAATTGCTAAAACAGCAGTCCTTTTTCCTCACCTAGGAATGCTTTCTATGGTCTCCAGTCTCTGATATCTTTGTCACTTTGGTCAAAGCCTGCCACTGCAACCTTAGTTGCACCCCGATGCCAGCTGTCATCTGTTGTTGCTGTCAGGGCCTCTTCATCATCCTTTTGCTTCCGAGGTTTGGACACCTTTTGTGACCCTTAAAAGATGATAATCCTGAGTGGAGACTGCAAAACAAACAACACAGCTAAAGGTTCCCTGAAAAAACATTTAAAGGTATGCCTGGGTATTAAAGGTTAAGCCTGACCTTGCTAGAGCCCTTGTCTCCTATTTGAATGCAGTGGGATTATAATCTAATATCAATTTCCATCTCTGCTTCCCCAACACCCGTCTCAGTATGATAGACCTGAACTGCAGTTCAGTTTCACAGATGGTACCTGCATCACAGAAAATATTAGATGACTAGTGCCCTAAATACGACAGAGTGCATTTGTCCACACATCTGTGTGTACAGAAAAATCTCTTTAATGGTAAAAAGCATAGTCACGTAAGAGGAATGTGAAGGGAGCTTGCTAGAAGACTCAGTGGACTTTTTAAGCGTTGGAGCAGGTTAAGCAAAATGAGGAGACCTTAAAACTGTGAATAAACATGGCAACTCGATTTAACATGTCTGCCTAAAGAAGCAGGCTTTTATGACTTTTTGTTATTTTACTACAAACACGAACTTTGATAACTGCTGTGTTTTCCCAACAGTGCAAAACATGTCAAATATTTTCGTGACCTGCTATTTAAAAAATAACCACATCAAATGCTTCAGCTTCCTCGAGGATTGTCTCATTTTCCTTCAGGACATGCATTTCTCATGGCCCATGAACATCTGTTCGGCTATTGCAGTGCACGAGGATGAAGTGAAGACTTGCGGGGTCTGATTTTCTCTCCAGCCTCTGGGCACCAGAGGAACTTTAGGGAAGGCAGAGGCAGGAGAGAGCCATCATGGAGACTGAGCATGCAGCAGCCCTGCCAGTGTGTCCTCAGTGGGATACACAGCTTCGAGGACCCCTTTCCTGGGGGGTGAATTCATTGACAGCTCAAAACTCTTGATTTGGAGGGGAATTTTTCTAGCATCTCCTCAGGTTTTTGCTGTCTCTCTCTATTCTAAAGCTGTCTGAACAAGGATTTGAAGGAAAACTAATCCAAATCACCAAAAAAGTGAATGTAAAGTAAACCAGGGAAACTAAATTAAACCATTGTATATATTATCTGATTCAGAATTCAAGTGACCTTAATTTGATTAAGCTTAATTCACATCAAAGTAAATGATACTAAATATGAAATAGGGTTGATTTAATTAATAATGAGTGTGTCTGCAGGGATCTAATATGGTTTGATTCATTACGGAAATGTTAATTCAGATTACCTTTCTAGAGTTTTCTCATGTAGATAAACCTTACAGGACAGTTTATTAGCTACGCCTAAACTGGTGTAATTGTGTGTTTATTCCCCCTTGGCTCTAGAAGGACCTTCCCACTGCTCTCCTCTTGTGGCAGTTCATGAGCATTTTGTTGTGGGATGTACTGTTAATTCGTTAATCCGGGCAAAGGAAATTCATCAGTTTTCTGTTGGCTTAGTCACCTTTTCACCTGATTTGTGGCTGCATGGTGCTCCTCAGGGTGAAGACAGGAGTGTGAATGTGTGATCAAGGTGGAGAGGGTGGGAACTCACCTCAGGTCAACCCTTTGTGCAGGAGACACCCTGCTTCCACCCACACTATTGGGTTACACAGCACACGGACAGAAGAAATTAGCTTTGCTGGAGTTGCTTAAAGTCACATACCACCAACTTTGATTTTCTTGGTGTTTAGGTACAACTGTGATGTATGGCTTGGCTTTGGCTTGTACTCCTCTCCTCTGGCTTTTTGTCTCCTTTGTGCCTCAGTAGTACTACACAGCGTGTGGCTTCTGAGCAGCGTCACCCGGGTAGCTCGTGCCCTCAATATACACAAGCTCTACTGACCCACTTTCTGACTGCTTTTCTTCCTTTTCTGTTGGTGGCCTTGAAGTTCTGTGAGTAAACTTTTTGCTGTAGGATTCCGAAGGGAATGGACACACCGTAATTGTGAAGATGAGATGGCTGGAGTGGCTGAGACCTGCAAGTGTTTACGTAGGGGGTTTTATTAGGATGGACTTTGTTTTCAAAGAACTATGCAAAACAGTGCTGTGATTCAAGTGTAAAACTTGAACTGAAGCACCTGATCATTTTCAACAATTTCCCAAGCTGAAAATACTGGAGAGGTTTGAGGAGAGGAATGGATGGTAAATATGAACTAGATACAACAAAGATTATCTAATTCCATAGCTTGGGTTTGTTTCTTTATTTATTTATTTCTCTGAACAAGAGTAAACTAGTATTTGAAGAATAGAGAAATTCTCCAAAACATGTCCTGAACTTTAACATGAGCTTTGACTTTGATGCAAAAGCCTCTGAACTTTGAAAAGCGAGGTGGAATATAATATTGTACTTCAAAATTCACTTAAGGTCTATCCCCAGAGAGTACAAGGAAATGCTGGCTGTTCCTGCTAGCATCTTCACACCTTCTGGTTTCAGTTTGCACCAGGAATCACTCCCAAACAGTGGCCAAAGCAGTGCTGTCAGCCTCTAGAAGCTTCCTGTGATTATTGAGCTCATTCTGTCTGGAAACCGGGCTTGAAACCACCGAGCTGTGCCCATCTCATCCTGTTTGAATATCAGCACACCCAGACACATAAACAATGTGCTTCTTCATGAGGCAATGAAAATCAATGAGGCTTTGAAAAGACATACTCTTTAAAGTCATGGCCTTATTTGGGAAGTTGCAAGAAGCTTGGCTGTCACAAGAGAATATTTTGGCTCCATGACAGTTTTCTTTTATATGGTTCTTCAGTGAGGAATCTCCTGGGTTTGTGCAGTGATAGCTTGCAAGTGTTGTGTGTCTTTTATACCCCTTCCCAGGCATATTTGCTCGAGGAGAAACCAGTATGCTGGTAAAAAGAGGCCAAAGCAGGTTTTCAAAGATAAAATGAAAAATCCCTGGTATTTCTGTATTCCTGAGCAAACTCACATGTTTTTATCATAATTACTTCTCTATACCCTTTTTATTTCTCACTACTCATTTGTTGAGTGCTGCCTTCTGTTTATGTAAGTGTGGGATTGTTTAGGAATAATCTGGTTTGACATCACACTTTTGATCCTTACACTCCTTGGGAACATTTCCTTCATGTTCCTAACGCCTTGGGAACTGTGGTGGGATAAAAGAGCCTGCATGATAAAGATAAACAATAAACTGAAGGGAGAGTGTCAGAGACAGACACATTTTAGGCTTGGAGTTGTTTGGGGAGAAAGAGAGAGGAGAGAGATTATCTCAGCAGCATTTTGAAAGGGTTTCAGAAGAGGTAGTTGAAAGAGAAAGAGGAATTAGAGAAGAAAGGTGTGATTATAACCTAAAAATCACTGTGGCTGTTTCTGAATCCCCTGTCTGTAAGATATAGAGTTGGAATCTAAAATTACTTCAGAGACTTAAGCTGCACAATTTAGTGAATCCTGAAGGAAGAAGGGCCTTCAGGCCACACTGATGTTGGAGACCTGGGGCACAATGATGAAGAATGCCACACGGATCTGTCAAACATGGATACCAGAAAGGACACCCTCAAGCATCAACAATACTCATAAATAATTACAGTTTTTGGGGAAGTTGAGAAGTGGAGGGGAAGAGGGTGAGGTCAATACAATCTGGTTGTGGGACTAGTACCTATCCTTCAGATTTTGCTTCCTACGAAGGCTACAAAATACCCCTCTCCCCAAGATATTGGATCCTCTCCTCCAGCATCCTTGTCAGGCTTTCCTTGACCTGTTCTTGTCACTCCTGTGCTTGTACTGAACCAACACATGTTTCAGCTCTTTTCTGCTCTGCCCAGTGTCTTTCTGTTCCTGAGGAGGTGGGGAGGCAGCTGCACAGGCTGGGCTCTGTCCCCAGCCCTGCACTGAAGTGACACAGGTAATATTTGGCTGGTGCTGGTGTGTGTTTGGAGAAAGGGCAGGGGGAGAGGGCAGAGTGCCTGGAGCAGAAGCAACCCAAGGGTCCAGCATAGTACTAACATCACTTAATATTGCATCTCATACCAGCCTGAGGCAGCAAAAGGGGCAGTGCCCATGGCAGTGGATGGGAAAGGAAGGTTCGTGAAACTTGAGAGAGCTTGAGCTATTTGCAGCCAATGGGGGGAATGCATCTAGGAACGTGAGGCTGGAAGGAGCACGTGTCAGGCCGATGTGCAGTGCTCTGAGGGAGAAATGTGAGTTAAAAATGTTGAAGAATAGGGATTCTTGTCTGTGGCTGGAAACCTAGAAGGAATTTCGGGAGCAAGGGGAGTAATTGTTGGATAGTATTTGAGGTTTTGTAGTCATTTCTCATTTTATGGTTCTTGTGAATTGATTTCCAGAGCCTGGCTATTTCTGTCTTCCCTTTCAAGGTCACTGGGATGCACTGGTTACTCTGTAGCTTCATTCATTAGAAATTACCTAAGCTGGGATTTGACTAGGATGTTTATCTGGGATGACCTGAACCATTTGCTTCAGGAAGTCATTCATACTGGAAAAGACAAATGTCTCTCACGTTAAAGGACAGGTCGTGCTCACGTCTCTTTCCCTCCAAAGATGAGGGAAGGAGGATTTGACTCATGAATAAATATTTATTACTTGCAGATACGAGTCAGTTGTCTGAACTCAATTGGTGCCCAGTTCCACTTCAAATGATCTGGAGTAGCCGAGTGCTGGATGTGCGGCTGACAGCCATGACCAGAGCCCATTTGGGTGCCAGACACTGTACATGTGCTCGGACCCCTGGGTTTGAACCCCAGGCAATGCTGGGCAGGATGGCAGCGGGAATATGCGATGCTTCAGCTGTGAGCGCTGCTGGGAGGGAAAAGCTTTTGTTTGCTGCAGTTGGCTGTGGAGTTAGGTGTACAAATATGAGTCGGTGGAACTAGAGCCAGATGGCTGTGATTGCGAAACCCACTCCTGATTTCCCCTTCTGTCCTTTCCTGGTCCTGGATACCTCCTTTGTGCAGTTTTGGGATGGACAAAAATGTATCCCATTGCTTTTCCCAAGGCTGTGACCTGATTGTGGGGCAGATTGGATGTGTTCTGCGTGGCTTGCCTGTTAGTCCAGCCTAAGTGATGAAAAGGGCCCCCTCAGCACAGGTAGGGAGGCCATTGGTGGTGTACTAAGCTTGATTCATGGTAGTATAAGGCAATTTGTACTACTGCTCCTTACTTGGCTGTAAAAATGCTACCAGCTCTACCACAGGTAGTTAATCACGGTTGTACAGGCTAAATAGGCAGTTTTTTTGAAGACAGAGTGAGAAAATGGGATCATTCCGTTGAGAAATGATAAGCCATGCAATTATAGCTGGGCAAGTGGTGTGCATGTGTGGCCTCCTGCTCTGCTCTCCCTCCCAAGCTGTCCTGGCTTCTTCTGGCTGGGTCTTGAACAGAAGTGGTGGAATGGCTGGAGCTTAGGGCTGCTGAATCAGGTCACAGTAATGGTTTGATTTGTTGAAGACCTCCCTAGTTGAGACTGTGCATTGAGCAGAGGTCTGGGGGCTGGCGGAGCCAAAATGAGAATTCAGACTTCGTCAGTAACTTTGCTACACAGTCCTGAAGCAAATAGTGGGGCTTTACTCGCTATTCCAGCCACCACCTCAGAAATCCTGTTCCTGTTATAGAAGATACAGGAAGGTTAGGAGGTGCATGGAAAATGCTGGTTATAGAACACAAAACAAAGGGCCCCAAACATGGGATCTCTGTTAGTGTTTCGCTTTTTTATGAATGTTAGTGCTTGTCCTTTCATTAGGACATTGAATCTCATCCCTACTTCCACTGGAAACTGGAGAATTGATGATGTTCAGATGATGTGGGGTCCTAAATACTGCCCGGGTTCATGGATTGTATAAAGGCTTTTGCTGTGATGTGTTTTTTGTAATTTTTATTCATTTGACTCTAGCGTGTAACATGCGGCTTATGTTAAAAAGGTATTTTTGTGTTCATTTTGACACGTCCTTAAATTAAAGTGTCAGACCTAATACTGTTTCACTGAAAAAGCCAGTGGACCCTCTCCAATGGGTCCAGCAGGAGCTGCAAAAAGCAGGAACAGTGATATTTCTCAGCTTCTTAAAACAAAAACGAACCAAAAAACCACAGTTTTTCAATCTTCAGTCTTTCTTTATGTGAAGAACAAGTGAGGGATAGAAACATGATATTCAAAGCAATACTTTGCAACATAAGCTTCCTGCTTTGGTTTTGATTTGCCATAGAATAGCATAAAACATTTCTCCTTGCTAGGTCTGGCTCAAAAATATTGGTTCTTACTGATGCTCTGTGAAGAGATTGGTGAAGTTGGCACATATCCATTGAACCTCTGCAGAGGTCAGTATGGCCAAGCCACATGCATTTCAGAGAAAGGCCCCCCTGAGGTGTCTCCTGGGTTGCAAAATACACTTGTGGCCACCCCTAACTTTCCTCGAGCCTTGAAGGAAGAAGGCAGCATGAAGTCTCAACACTGTGGTCTGATTGTGTCAGTGGTTCTCGTTAAAGATGATGTGCGGTCTTCCTCTCCTATGTGTGCTTTCCTTGGGGAGCAGGCGTTGTCAGTAAGTGAATTCCACACAAGGTATCACAAAGGGAAGAGGTCGTGGGAATGACCTGATGCTGCCTGTGGAACATCTGCTGTAGCAGCCAGACACACTTCGGGAGCAAACTGTTCTGTGCCCAAGGGATGGGAAGGTCCTGCTCACAGAACCACAGAGTTGTGGAGGTTGGCAAGGACAGCTGGAGATCATCGAGTCCAACACCTGCTCAGGGCCTTGTCTCACTGAGTTTTGAATGTCTCTCAAGATGGTGATGCCAACCTTTCTAGGCAATCTGTGCCAATGTTTGAGCACTCATGGTAGAAAAGTTTCTTTCTATTTCTGAATTGAATTCCCTGCATTTCCAAATTTGTACCTGTTGCCTCTTGTCCTGTCACCTCTGAGAAGAGTCTGACTGTCTTCTTTACTCCCCCATTGTGTATTTTTACACAGTGGTGAATGTGTCTATAATGATGTGACGTCAAAAGCCTTGCTGGAGGTCAAGACTTGTTTGTGCAGAGTAGGCCAGAACCTGATGTCACCCTCCTCTGGGTAGCAGCACAGCTCCAGTGGCACCACACAGTGGCAACTCCATCCTGCCAGCAAGGGCCTTTGGGTTAGGGTGTAAAAATGCTGATGAGTGCTAGGCTGTAATGAAGCCTTGGAGGAATCAGAACTTTGTGTGTTCTCATGGGAGTGAGAAAATGTTGTTCTGAAACTGCCACAGCTTAGGTCTGGTGCTGCTGTCAGAAGCTGTTTCTGAACAAAGAATTCCACAACGTGTGTGAATAATTCCTGCATACGTTTATTCTAACATCTTTTGCATCAGTTACAAGGGAAAGAAAAAATTGTGGGTGCTTTTTTTGGTTTTTTTGTAGGAAGAAGGGAGAGAATACATGCTAATGTGATAGCAATGCAGCTCAGCTTTGGCAGATACTCCATCAACAGCACCTTACACTGGATAACCCCCACATGTAGCAGCCTTCCAGTACCTAAAGGAGAGCTGGAGAAGGACTTCTTACAAGGGCTTGTAGTGATAGGCCAAGGGGGAATGGCTGCAAACTGAAAGAGGGGATGATTAGATTAGATATTAGGAAGAAATTCTTTACTGTGAGGATGGTGAGGAACTGGCACAGAGTGCCCAGAGAAGCTGTGGCTGCCCCATCCCTGGAAATGTTCAAGGCCAGGCTGGATGGGTCTTGGAAGAACCTGGTCTAGTGGAAGGTCTCCCCACCCATTGCACGGGTTAGAATGAGATGATATATAAGGTCCTTTCCACCCCAGACCATTCTATAATTCTGTGTTCCAGGTGAAATTCCGGGCCTTGCTCCAATCTGAGCTTTCACATTACGTGTACATAAAACCCCTGTAAGCCAATAGCTCCTAAGACCTGGGTGCTGCAGAGAGCTTGCTCGACAGATAGTTTAGCCATGGAGTTTTATCAACTGCAGTGAGGTACCTTTGGCCAAGAAGCAGAACTATAAAACTTAGCCTTCATTTTTCTCTTGTCTGCATCCTACCATCTAACTAGAGAGTGCAGAGGTGTTAAGTGTTACAACACAGCCTAGAAGGCAAGGGTAACCCAGGTTCTTGTTAATAGATCCCTTGGGGCAGATTAGAGGGAAAGGACACCAAATGATCAGTGTTTGTAAATATCCACACGCAGGGTTCATTGTAGAACAATTTAGCTGCACAGGAAAACAGCTATGTACCCGCTTTGGTTGTTATCTATAGCAGTATGGCACTATGAAAGCATAAAAGTATCACTTAGGAAAATGTATAAGAAAGAAAGGATAAGAGTAGAAAGATCTCACCACCCACAGGTCTCACACTGAGGCTTCGTTGTTTTATTTTTGATGCTTGTTGGTCAAAGGGATGGTTGCAGACTGATTCCATCAGGTGGTAGCAGTAATCCCAAAGAGGCAGCAGAGAAAAACCCCCAACCCACACCATCTATTGGGTTTATATTGACTCAGGTTCAGGTAGGAACGCCCAGGCACCTCCTTTGGGGCGGGGACTTTAAACAGATGATGTGATGTTGTGGATCACGGGACACTGCGGGAGTATTTGACACCTTCTGAGATGTTACAGCTGCCTGTTACATCAGTGGTTGAGTTCATTATGGCCCATTGTGGCCCATCAGCAGGGGTGAAAACCTTCAGGCCACGCGTGAATGTCCCGGTACTGCCCGGCAGGGGAGTTACCACAGCTGAGTTCACTGGAGTAAGGACAAGGAGACAGGATCCTCCCGGCGGGGTTTGCCTCTTTCCTTCCCTCGCTCAACACCAGCTGCAGCCTGCAGGGGTCTGCTCGCCCCCTGCACCTAGGCAGGTACTTTGCACATCAGCAGCTTTCCCTCGAATGTCTGAGCCATCAGCATTCCAGTTTCTCTTCCAGTACCACTTGTGGATACATTCCTCTCCCCAGACCTGGGATGATTAGACAATAGTATCCCCATTTTCTTATCTCATGTTCCTGACACAGTCCAAATTCTAGTTGATAGGCAAATTGGGGGAGGTGTGGGCTTCAGGGGTGGTCGAGGGTGGACAGCTGTTTCTTTGCAGTTTGCTCCAGCAGGTAAAAGCCCTTCTATGATTTTAGAAATGTTTAAGCCATTGACTGTTTCAGTCTCTCACAATAAGAAGACCCAGTTGTTACTAGGAATACTCTTCTAATGTTTACCAGAGAAGATGTCTAGTAGACACTGATATTTTCCATGCAGAATAACTTCTGTCTCGCCAGTATACTCGATAATGAGTCACAAATTCAGGCAATAATGTGCCTATTTGTGTGGGGGAAGTTGCTTGGTTCATGGTGGCTGCTATTTTTGACTGCAGGCATGCCACTGTACACTTGAAACACTTATCTAGGCCATTGTTGTCCTCGGAGATGACAAGGAGCCAGGGTGTTTGTGGTGGTGTGTGTATTTGTATTCATGTCTGAAGTACACAGGTGTGTTTGTTGAGATGTGATGTATACACCCCACTTAAGTGTCCAAATGTTTTATTCTGAAGTGCCCTTTAGTGGATGACCATGGTTTATTCAGACTCTATTTTCAGTTCCACTGACATTTCATCTGATAGTGCTGATAATGCTGCTCGAGTTTTAGCCTCTCACTTCCCTTTTTTCCCCACTTAATCCCTCACAACTTGGAAAAAGTCAAGTTGACTATTTTCAGCTGGCTTTAAGGAAGTTTTCAATGTACATTTCCTTTTATTTGCTCTGATAGTGCCTTCTGTGTTCTGCTGTGTCTTTGTACAGATACCGATCAGCAAAGATGTAGCAGGTGTAAGATCCTGTGGCTGTCAGGTGAATATTGAGGCAGTGTAATTCATTATTACAAAGCAGACTTCTGTCTGCAGCATGATTCAAATTTATCTGTGCTGAACTGAAAAAAAAAAGGTTGATAATTGTTTATCTAGGAAAAATAATACATTACTGCCTTGTGCTTCAAATTTGTATAGCCTTGTCCCTTTCCTTGGAAAGGATTTTTTTTGTTTTGTTTTTAATCAAGAGGGTCATAGAATGGTTTGGGTTGGAAGGGACCTTAAAGCCCATCCAGTTCCAATCCCCCTGTCATGGGCAGGGACACCTTCCACTAGTCCAGGTTGCCCAAAGCCCCATCCAGCCTGGCCTTGAACACTTCCAGGGATGGGGCATCCACAAGTTCTCCAGGCAACCTATTTCCAGTGCCTCGCCACCCTCACAGTAAAGAATTTCTTCCTAAATCTATTCTTAACTGATCTTTCAGTTTGAAGCAGTTGTCCCTTGTTCTGTCACTACATTTTGTATGATTTTAAATGATTTCTCATAAACAGGAAGGAACACCCAAATCTTGGTCGTATCAACTGACATTTGCAACGTATACAGACTGAATTCGGTTTTGGCTGTTTGGCAGTTTGACCATATTTCTTCTTTTACTAGTTTGGATTTATCTCATATATCCTTGTCTGTTGTTTATGTAAACTGCTTTTCCATTTTCAGCTTTCTGTGGCAGTCAGCACCATGCAGTCCTACACTTGACTGCATATTTCAGGCACTGTTGCAGTGATCGATAACTTAATAATCCGTATGGAGCTTTTAGTTTTCACCCCGACTGGCTCAGTTCTGTTGGATTGCTAGTTGTGACTTGGTGCTATCCCCAAGGGCTGATAGAAAATCAGTAAGAACCCCATTCTCTCTGGTTCACTCCAGTGCATCTTCCCTAAAGCACTAGGATAAGGCAGATGAGGCTGTATTTGGAAAAACATCCCCTTTCAGCCCTGTGAGTTGCTGTGTGCTCATCTGCACCTGGTACAGGGTATCTGTTCATGAAATTGGTATGTGATACTCCCAGTATGATAAGAGTAAAGCCCTGGGAGAAGAATGTGGGGAAGGCATCAGCCATCCTGTGATCAGGAATCTCAAGCCCTGAGATTTGCAAAGCATGAAGCATACTTGGGGCAAAGTTGAGAGGGAAAAAATTGATTTTTTCTGTGCAAATACTCATGTGCTGCGATAATTCCGAGCTATATAAATGAGGTAGGATTTTTTTTGTGAAAGTTGACATCAGAGAGTCAGACTTTCGTGGTCAAGCTGAAAACCTGAGAGTGAAAGGAGGAGCCGCCTGAAATGTGTCGGGTTATTCTTGTGCATCACAATTCACATTGTATTTTAAGGCAACACATAACAGAAATCCCATTGATAAAAGGAGGGAAAAAAATGTTCATTTTTGTCCCACCCATCCTTCCCTTTAACAGCTGAAGCTTTTGAGTCAATACTCCAATAGTCAATACACCCTTGTTCTGTAAACTTAAGGGCACTGCAATTATTTTCACAATTTCCCCAGTACCTGGACAAACTAAGGTAGCCACTCCTTTTCTGTTTCAATAAACATTTTAGATCTTCTTTTCTTAAGCCCAAGAAAGATTTTTGAGCTCAGAGACAATCCTGTTGAAAGGAGATTTTTCAGCATATTCTGGGATGCTGCTTGTGATTGCCACATTCTCCACTGTGCAGAAATGTTGGAGCTGCAGTGAATGAACACTCATTAGATATGCTCTCTTTGGCTCATTTCCCTTCTCCTTTCTGTTTTCTTCCTCATGAATTGAAGTGAATGCTGAATTTTTCAGCACAGGGGTTTTTTTAGCGTGGTCTGAATATCACTTCAGCATAATGATAATGCAGGCTTAATGACAGAAGTCCACTGTGTTAGTGGCTTTCTTCCTTTCTTGAGCAAGGGAATAAGTAGTTACCTCATTAAAATATCTCAGTCTCTTTGTGATCGGATAATGTCACCAAGCATCTGGCAAAGGCTTTGGTGGAATCTCAGGTCAAGAGGACAAATACTGATACACTGATATACTGAATAACAACAGTGCAAGATGTTGCACTTGGGGAAACCAGGCTCTTAGCAGAGTATCAGCAAAGGCCCTTGGATGCCAGTGAAATACTAGATAAAGCCAGAAATGTCACCACTCTCCTCTGCCTTGTTCTGGTTTGTCATATTTCCAGGGTTTTTTTTGCATCCTTTGTTCTTTTGACAAGCTTTCATCAAGGATAACCACTTCTATTATAGTCTCACTTGTTTGTTAGAGCTCAGCATTAAAATTGCAAATTGTTTCCCAAAAGCCACTGATTGTCTTCAGTGGGAGGGACACTCAGTGTCACATCTTTTTGGCCTCTGATCAGAAGGTGGGGTCTGGGTCCCACAGTTCCCATTACATTAATTGTCCCACCCAATGTTTAGTAAATTTTTCTTTCATGTGACATAATTTCAATTTTTGGTAAAGTGTGGGACATTTGTCATCAGAAGTCTGGACTGGTTATACTGCCAGACATGGAATAAACAACTTCTTGTAAAAAATTTCATTGATGGCTGTGGTTTCTGACATAATTTCTGTCTGCTTCTCAAGACCTTCAGTCTGGCTCAGGGCACAAGAAGTTACAGTCTTTGCTAAACAGTTATGAGCAGGTATTATAGCCCTGCATTTATTGACGTATTTGGCCATTGCATGTGTTCATGTGACCTCGTGAAGCCCCTGTGAGTTCTGTTTGGTACAATTTCATGCTGAGCCTCATTCATGTCTACAGTAGGACACGGTGGTCTCAGATCTTACTGTTGAATATGGGAATCCTAGTAACTGATTAACCAGAACTGAGACTATTGGTTGTCTCACAAGACAGAAGTCCTGCTGTTTCCGTCTGTACCGCTATCAGCTGTTGTGAAAGTGCTAGCCAAGAAAAAAGTTAAACTGTTATCCTAATGAAACCTTTCAACAGCTGACCTCTGCTGCATATGAAAACTTTCTGGAGGATGTTTGCTTTTCTAGTCCTTCACAGTGAACTCATTGATGACAGAAGCCTTGACTTGAACAGCTGACTATTTATTTGCATAGTGGCTGTTGCGAAATTGCAGAAATTGGAAGACCAGATAGCGATTTTGTCAACTTTGTTTCAAGAAGAATGCTTAGGGGAAGCAGTATGTTGGCTCTTAATTCTGTAGAAAGGTTTTATTTTAGATTACAGCATGAAAAAGAAATACTTTTCAAGTGAAAACCAGCCCTCTTCCACTTGATTCAAGTTAGAGGAAGATTGTGGTGAGCAAGAAAACAGAAGTTCAGAATTCCATCCTTCCCCCACGAGGGATCTTGGCTAGCTCTGAAGGAATAAAACGGTTTCCTACAAAGTCAGTAGCAGAACAGTTGCTTGCAAGGGGTACCTCTGCCGTGCCCAGCTGCTTGGGTGCTGTATACAGTGAGCATACTCGTGGTGAAGTTCAGCCTAAATATGGAAGGCGGCTTCTCTTGACGGTTGCACTGTTCTCCTCTCTGCCAATTTTAATCTTTTATTAGGCTGTAGCCAGAAGCACCTACCTCGCAGGCCTTCTCTTGCTGGATGCTTGTGGAAGAATTAATTTCTGTCAGATGGTGTGACTGCATGTGTTTTAGTGTTCCTACAGCGTGCCTTTATTGTCACTTAACACTATCACATTTGTTTAAAGGAAATAAAATGAAACCCAAGGTCACTACTATATTAAAAACACCATGTCTCAAATAAATGTGGATTTTTTTTTGTTTCCAGCGCTGGGTTTTTTTGCCTTGAGTGCCTTTTCCTTTCATTCGAGCCCTTTCTGTCTGTATTTTTCAGAGCCATGAGATCAGATGCCACAGTTACCGTGGCCTGTCCCCAATCACCGTGTCTAGGAGATGTGGCAATCTGTACACTTTGGATGCTTTTCCAGCCTCCAAATCCCGCAGCTCAGTGGGACAGCCATTGCCCTGGAGCACAGTGAACCTCAGGGGCTGTAGTTGGGTTTGGGTATTTCAGACTCCAGCCAAAACCCTCCATGTGTTTCCTTGTGCTAGAAACCAGCCCTAGCAGTAAAAGAGGCAAGTCAAGGTGGGGAGCAGCCCCAGAGGTACCTTTGAATTTGCTGTCTCCCTGTGACTTTCCCAGGCATCATGTTCTCCCACTGCCCCATTCTCTCTCCTTCCCAGGGCTGGGGTTGATTTCCCAGGATTTGAATCTCCCTCATTTCCAGCAGTCCTCGCCTTTCAACCTGCTCTCCAGCCAGTAGGTGAGTGGCAGAGCCTGTCCCCCCTCTGCCTGGCCAATGCTGGCACCCCTGGGTGTCCCCACGCTGTTGTGGCTGATGCTGAGGCCGCTCTTGGTGTGTGCACAGCCCCAGGGTAAAACCTCCCCCAGGCGCTCCCCGTCACGCTGCCGAGTTCGGCTGCTGGGCAAAGTCTCCCCAGTCTCTGCCATAGCTAACACCCATACAATCCCCAGGCAAACTGGTGATGGGATCATCCAGCCTGTGGTTCTTGCAGGTCCAAAATTTCCAAGGGATTTGCTACAGGGATGGCGAGCCCTGGCTCGTGGCGTTTGGGGTGTGTTCCCCAGCGCCGTGAGCTGTGTCTGCTCCACCTCCGCATGCATCGCTGCGGGGCCGCGCTATTTCAGAGGAGCAGATGTGCCGTCCATCGCCAAGCTGTTCCAGGAGCTTGTCCGTGTGCTTCCACCCTCCACAGCCGTGGCACCCCCCACACAGAGCAGGTGCAGGCTGCACCCCTGAGCCCGGGCTGCCTCGTGGCTCCCTCTCCCCCGGGAAAGCCCCGGTTCCCCCGGCGGTGCTGGGTGGCCGGCACGGGGTGGTGTGGCCGGCACGGGGTGGTGTGGCCGGCACGGGGAGGTTGTCCCCGTGAGTCGCCCCTGGGGTGCGCAGCGGACGCTCTGCCCCCTGCGCTGGCTGCGCTGTTGCCATGGAGATTGCGTGCGCTGTTGCTAGGCAGCTGAAGCATCCTCGCCTGCACACTGCAATGCCACGAAATGCTCAACTTTCCTCATTCCTATCTCCCTTCTGTGATCTCGCAGATATGACTCCTTTGGCTCTTAGCCCACTTCATTCAGTGGCACTGCTGCGATTTCTTGGTGTTAACCCTGTAAACCCTAAAAAGCCCGCATGGCACTGCAAATAGGGTTTATGGCAATGAGTTCAGGGCTGAAGGAGTTAAAGTGGTTGGGGATAGACTACAGAGGAAATGATTTCTAGCAGATAAACTACTTTAAATGTTCTGGCATTCATGGAAGGGGAGGTTTGTGGATGCAGTCTTTTGTTCCATCACTGATGGTTTAGATGAATAAAAACACAGACTAAAATATCACTACAAGGTAAGAAAATCAGCTTGAATGGGCCTCATTAATCTCTTCGGTTACAATAGATATATTTAGCTTTTCAGTGTCCTCTGCTTGCGCTTGCTGATTTTGATGTGGCATGTGAATGATAATTTAGCTGTGAAGCCTGTCGCGTACCATATTTGACTTATTTGGCTTGAATAATAAAGATATCAGCCTGTATTCTTGGAGTATACTGCATTAATCAGACTTGCAGGAATGATCACATGGTACTCTATCGCCTTTTCCTGTTAGCTGCTGCTTGTCAGCAGCTGGCTGAGCTGTAGGCTGCAGGCCAGTATCTGCATACCCTTTCTCCTCAGAATATTTCAAATATACTGTCTCGTCATTATGCATTTTGCTGCAGTTTGACAAACTAAATGGTCCTCCTGCACGTTAAGAAGATTATTTTAAATTTCAGAGCATTTGTGTAGTTGCTAGGCCATGTATGCATTTGAAGAATTCAGGTAGGCTCTCTGTTTTATACATCAGTGTGCTTGGTTTTTGTTCTCACAAGGTTTTTGCTGTGTAATGTCAGTCAGCTCTACAGTTAGTTCTTCGATGTGCAGATATTTATTGCGTTTTAGAATCTCTGCCCTGTGCATGGGGAGAAGTGCTTGAAGGGTTCGGTGCAGGTAACGGTAGCTTAACTGCATGATGAAGTGCAAAGCTGGGTAATTGATTATATCTCGCACAAATTTCATAGCCATGCAGCCAGAAACAGCGAGTACAGGGTAGTTATAAATATAAACCAGAAACTGTTCTCTTTAAAAGGGTCTTTGCTATTTTTAGTTCTGGAGAATCTGACAGATGCTCCTTCAAGATAAAATACTGATGGTGATAGAGAAGAGAAAATTGATGCTTGGATTGTACATAGGATTATATTTTATGCTGCTGCAGAGTGTACATGCCTTTTTCATAACCTTGTAGCTGCAGAATTCCTTATGAATTACATTTAAAATAAGAATATTGTTAAGTTTGCTGGGGTTGGTTTGTTGTTTGAAAACATTTGAGCAACTGTGATTGTTAGAATATAAAATTGGCACTTTTTATTTGATATTGGTTCTGCTCAGTATTGCCTCTGCCCCCTCTCCTCCTCCATCCCCACCCCCAGTATAACTCCATCCTTATGCAAGTATTGAGGTCTATTAAAACCCTAACAGATATTTGAAGACATAAAATTTCTACCCTCACTAACAGACAATTATTTTTCTATGCAGTTTGGGACTTGAAAAAATTCTGGTCAGTAGTTGTGGGGTAGGGAGTGTCTCACTTTTTGTAAAAAAATTTTTTGCTTCATGTGTTCAGTTCTTATAACTTGTGTTATAAAATTGTCCAGATAAAATGGTGACACTGTTCAAACAGCACTAGGCATCACCTCACAATATGTTTGTCTGTATATCATTATTATAATGTATCTAAAAAATACCCTTTCTTCTTGATTCAAAAAATTGATTGTTTGACCAAGTCTGTAACTAGAGGAGATGATGGATTCTCTTTCTATAAACAATGAGCATTCTTTATCAAATACCTTAAAATTAAACTTTCTACCCTCAGATGAGATATTTTTAACATTATTTCTGCCTTTTGTCAGGTAAATATGTTGGCAATTTCCATTATTTAGTGACTTGCTGCTCAGCTCTGTGTGTGAGTGGTGGCAAAAGCAGCAAAAACGGGTACAGGACACCCTCACTCCCCAAAATGTTCTGATTCCAGCTGCAAGGGCTGAGGGAGCCAGGCTGACTGTGTAGATTCCTCCTGTTGTGAAATGCAGCATGAATGCTGTCTGAGGGGAAAGATCTTACTGGAAGACCAGATAATGCTGTGTAACTGCTGTTGTCAGGGCTGTCAGGAGATGCTCGCAGTCTTGACATTGCTGATTGTTGGTAGTAAATTAAGGTGCAAATGGGCCCCAAACTTACTGTGCTACTTACTGTGCCCACAGAGTTGTTTGTAACCAACAAACCAGTTGGTTGGGTCCTATTCTTAATTGAGTGAAATTCTCAATAAATCTACAATAAGAGAAAAAAAGGATGTTTTTAAAATTCTGCTTTAAAAGCCTTTGCTGTCTTTCAGTGGCTTTCCTAGACATCGTGGGCCAGAAGGACACCTAGTTTTATGGCAGGAATGGTCAAATGTTGATTACACACCCATTAGGCTTATTAAATTACTTGTCATCCTCTCTTAGACTTGATTTGAAAATAGTAGTAACATTTGATGTGCAGACTGCTAGACATTTTCTTTTAAATTTTCTGCACCGGCAGGGCTGGCGTTTCTGTATAGCAGTGTTTAAATGGCATTTATTTTATTAGGAATTTCCGTGGTGTTTTGTTGAGGTTGCATCTGCATGTTGATGGGGTTTTTTTATGGTATGATTATTCTCGTGCCTGTGGCTATTTTAGATTTTGATGGCATCAAAATGTATCTTGCCAGATAAAGATGAAGAAGGGGTCTAGTTGAGCAGTGGGGTGGAAGCCTCCCTCCCATGGGCTCCTGGAAGCAAAGTGGCTGTAGCAGCAGAGGGCACTCTTCTCTGGCCCAAGGGCCCCTGCTCCGGGGTGGCCCCACTCTCTTTCAAAGGTTCCTGCCTTCCATGTGCACAAAACCCAGGCTTGCACTCATCTCTCACCTGGGCTTTAACCTGAAGAGGTTGTTCACGTGTGAGTTGCTGCAGCAGGGCTGTTTCCACCCACCAGTGCACCCACAGGCCTTGAGTACCCAAGTGTCCCCAGAAGTGGGGAGCCCAGTGGTGCCTGCTCATGCAGATCCATCCTGCTGATCCCAGTGGTGGATCCCTGCCCATGCAGACCCATCCATGACATCTCTGGATGTGTTACTCTGGGGTTTTTTTCTGCCTCCATGCTGGGCCTTAAAGACCTGCAGGACTCCCCAGATGGGTGGTGCAGGCTCGGCACCCTGAGCCCATGCCAAGAGGCACCCCTGCAGTCAGGGCACCCAAGTTCCCCCAGCGATTTCATTTTGATGCAGCCATCTTCACTTCCCTGGTGAAATGGTGCCAGGTTATTTTTGTGAAGTGTTAAGCAGCTGCTGGACCTCTCTGAAGAATTGTCTCACTTAAAGACTGTAAGTGACTCTGGTGTACTGTTTGTGGAAAAACTTGTTTGTAAAGCCCTTTGGGATGAAATCTTACCCGTGTGGTTACTGGCTGGATGAGGAGAGACTTAAGCCTCTGAAAAAATAGGGAGTAAATCCATCGAATAATCTCACAGCTCCTTGTATCGGCCAGGCTTGGTTTATCTTCCTCTTGGAAAGAGCCTAATATCCCCTGAAAAACTTTGATTGCTTTTAAAGCAGGGGTTAATGGAGCTAAGCCCCTTCTCAGTCCATATGGGCTTCTGGTTTCTGTGTGCTACGGGTTGGGCCCATTTTATTGCTGATTTCTGCACTGTCTTCATAAAACCCCAAAGCTCACGTACATTTGGGTTATAATTGGAGGCAGGATTGTGCATAAGCCGTGCTTTTATGATCTGCTGCTGACCGCATTATTGTAAGATGACTTTGCACGTGAAGCCATCAGGAGGACAGTGCACTTGGCCACGAGCAGTGCTCCTCATTTGGTATCTTCCGCCCAGATTTAGCTCTCCAGTGGCAGAACACAAATGCATTTTCTTTTCTTTTGTTGCTATGCCTTTATCTTTCTGGGATATTACTTGGTATTCTTCGCAGTGAGCTGGTGTCTGTCTATTTCTGCTACACCGCCCACCACAGCATCGCAGTATTTTTAACTACATCTTCTATTCCCTCCTCCAACGAGCAAAACTGAGAACGCTACAGGAAGGAAAATGAGTCTCTCAAAGCGAGCTGGCTCTGAACAGAGGAATTGAAACCCACCGATGAATAGAAAGCAAAGCTCAGAATGAACGTAGAGCATTTGGGTGCCATGGTGCATGGGGAGCCTCTCACCTGCCGATCCTCAAAGCAGCAACAGCATCAGGAGGTGTCCTCTGGGAGCAGGTGATCCCCTGTGCCTTTGGGCAGATGAAGGCATTGAGTTTATTGTACCTATAAACATTTCATGGCTGAGTTTAGCTGCACAATTGGATCAGCGCACAGGAATTCTGATGTCTAAGCTTCTTTTGCTGGTGCCAAGCAAGAAAAACGTGAATACCCGAAATTAGTGAAGAATTTTGGTTTTAATATGATTCTACAAAAATGAATTCTGGTGGCAGAATGCCTGCTCTGACTTCGGCTGCAGCATTCTCCTCTCTCTGGTGGCCAACAATAGGACATAAGGAAATGGAATGAAGCTGCATCAGGAGAAGTTCACACTGGACATTAGGAAAAGATTCTTTGCTGAGAGGGTGGCGGGTCACTGGAACAGTTCCCCAAGGAAGTGGTCATGGCACCGAACCTGTCCGAGTTCAAGGAGTGCCTGGACAATGCTCTCAGTCATATGGTTTAGTTTTAGGTAGTCCTGTGAGGAGCAGGAAATTGGACTCGGTGATACCTGTGGTTCCCCTCTGACATGAGATATTCTCTGATTCTGTGATTTCACTGCTGACAGTTTAGATATTTCCAGGGTACATGGCATATTTATTAAAGAACAGTGTAAAGGACAAGCACGATCATTTTGTAAAGAAGGATATTACAATAAAAGGCAGGTGACTTTTCCTTCCCCCTTCCCCAACAAACAGCAAGATGATTTATCAAAGGGACTAAAGGCTGGTGCTCTGAAGGGATGCAGGCCTGTCTCCTGTAGCTTTTCCTGCTGAAAATTCCATAAGAAGGAGGCCTTTAAAATAATCCTAATTTTCAGAAGTGAAACTGCAGTTTGAACAGCAAAGCAGCTTTAGGAAGCTGTAGGTGAGGTGACAGCAGCGTGGCTTCACTAAGGGCAAATCGTCCCTTACAAATATGTAAGCCTTCTGCAGTGAGGTGACAGTGTTGGTGGGTAAGGGAAGAGCGACTGTTGTCATCCGCCTGTATTTGTGCCAAATGTTTGACACTGTCTTGCACAACAAGACAGTGTCCTTGACTCTAAACCGGAGGGGCATGGATTTGACAGATGGACAACTCGAGGGATGAGAAATTGGCTGGATGGTCACACTCAAAGAGCTGTGGTCAGCAGCTTGATGTGAGAGTGGACACCAGTGGTGAGGGATGTGTGGCATTCTCAGGGGCCAGTGTTGGGACTGGCACTGATCACGTGTTTGTTGGTGACATGGACAGTGGGACTGAGTACGCGCTCAGCAGGTTTGCCAACGACACCGAGCTTTGTGGTGCAGTCAGCACACTGGAGGGAAGGGACCTTGCCAGGCTTGAGAGGTGGGTCCATGTGCACCTCATGAAGTTCAGCCAGACCAAGTGCAAGGTCCTGCATCTGGTTCAGGGCAATCCCAAGAACATGGAAGGTGTCCATGGCAGGGAGGTTGGGACTAGATGATCTTTAAGGTCCCTTCCAACTGAAACCATTCTATGACTCTATGACAATAGAAAAGGATTCCTGTTCCTTGCTGCAAGAAATATGATCATATTGATGAGTAAGAAGCATCAGGAGAGTTGCCAAAAGATTATTTCAAGTTGCTACAGGAGTGTATCTTCTGCACAGAGGTGTAATGGGATTGCAGCACTACGCAGAAGTGGAACAAATTGTTGTTCCAAGTTGGTGACTCTGACCTTCCAGGTTAGATGGAGCAGCTAGTGAAAAACACACCACATGGTGCAGTTAATCTTTTCTGACAAGAGGGGAAAAAATTTGGGGAGTAATTGTTTCTGAGTTCAAAAGGTGTTAAAATGAAAGGGAGAAAGCACGTTTAAAATGGAGAAAATTCAAGGATGGTATCTTGGCAGACCATAATTAGGTGGAGGATCTTCTGACCTGCATAGCTGAATTCTCCAACTGTATTATGATGTTCAAAATATCCTGTAAGTGCTTAATAGATAACCGCAAATGTGAGAACCTGGAAGCTGCAGGCTTACCAAGTCTCTGCTTGCTCAGTGCTTTCTCTGCAACAGGGTGTCCACCGGGGAACCAGCTGCTTGTGTTCCTCCCCTTTGTCCTTACATGGGTACACACAGAATCATAGAATCATGGAATGGTTTGGGCTGGAAGGGACCTTCAAGACCATCCACTTCCAACCCCCCAGCCATGGGTAGGGACACCTCCCACTAGACCAGGTTGCTCAAAACAACATCCAGCCTTTCCTTGAGCACTTCCAGGGATGGGGCATCCACAGTTTCTCTGGGCAGCCTGTGCCAGGGCCTCACCACCCTCACAGTAAATCATTTCTTCCTGATACCTAATCTAAACATCCCCTCTTTCAGTCTGAAGCCCTTCCCCCTTGTCCTATCACTCCATGACCTTGTAAAAAGTCCCTCTCCAGGTTGCTTGTAGCCCCTTTAGGTACTGGAAGGTGCTATAAGGTCTCCCCGCAGCCTCCTCTTCTCCAGGCTGAACAACCCCAATTCTCTCAGCCTGTCTTCGTAGGAGAGGTGCTCCAACTCTTGGATCATCTTCCTGGCCTCCTCTGGACTCGCGCCAAGAGGCTGATGTCCTTCTTATGCTGGGAGCCTCAGAGCTGAATGCAAAACTTGATAAAAATACGTTGTTGAGACAGAAGTTTTTGATTATCTGCAGGAATTGGCAAGTCTAGTTGTTCAATATGCAAATGTGAATATTCCATATGATGCATCTCATCAGAGAAAATGCACAAGCCTGGGGGGCAAATTATGGTCCCAGTAAGATCTGTAATGCCCTTTGCGTAATCCTTCACCCTTCATTTTGTGACTGAGAGACTAAATTTTATAATTCTTTTTTCCCCAAACAAGCTTGCACTAAATTAAAAAAGGAGGAAAAGGAACTAGTTTTGTCTTTTTCTTTTGCTGAAGGTGATTGCCTCAAATCTGCTCTTTGATACTGGAAATTGATTTTAGATCCTTGGATTTTGGACAGTTGTTATTTATCCACACAAGGCATACACCCTGAGGAAATGTTGCTTCCTTAAACAGCAGATTGGATCAAATGTTTTTGCTGACATATTTTTCCCTGTGACAACTGACACTGCAGTTGCCACATATTTCAGTGGTTTAGCACAGACATTTGAAGAGAAGGAGAGAAATGCTTCTAAGAAACTAATGTGAGAATGCTGTTGCTGGAAATGAAGATAAGCACGTACTATTCTCATAGTGGCTCTGTTGAAATATTTCTCCTGAAGAGGAAAATAGATAGAGACTCTTTGTTAGAGGTGGTGGAGTCAGGTTTGGTCAGATTTTAAGGGGAAAATATTCTGATGCCTGGGCATATAATCTTATCCCAAATATAAATATGAAAGGAGATTTATCCCAGGATATTCACTGGATTGGAGGAGCTCCACTGACTGTGTTAGGAGTTAATTTCCAGTCATAGTTAAATCAGTGTAAATTGTCTGTGGTGTGTGTATTTAGTGCCTAAAACAGGGGAGCTGTCTGTGGAAGTGTGGAGCGTTCCCATCTTTTCTCCTGTTGAACTGTAACCCCTGCAGAGCACCAGTCTCACTGGTGCCAAAGGCTTGGTTCAGCTACCTGAGATCTACTGCAGTGTAATTCATTTCCAAACCCAAGGAATTTCCTCTCTGTTCCCTTTGCCTTCTAGGCATGATAACCTGTTTTTGCATTTTTCTCTTGTCTCTGTCATCTCCAAAACATGTTTATCCCCTTCTCCCTTTTTTAACTCTCTCTCTCATCTCCAAAACATGTTTAGCCCCCCTCTTTTTTTTAACCAACCTTGTAGTAATATTTACAAACAAGAAGTGTCTGCTGTTGTTTAATGAGGATCCAGACACACTTTTCAGAACTGAAGGTACTTATCAAGACACATGGAAATTGATGTCAATCTTTAAAATGAAAACAAACACGAGTACAGATGGTTTCTTTAAATAACAGGATTTATTATAATTCTTAATCCACCTTTGGGCATCCATTAGAGCAAGTCATTCTCAGCCCTGTGTTTTCCAAGCCTTAGTATGAAGTCTATAAAGATTTGAAGGATTTCAGTTAAACTTTCATGGAAAACAGCTGCTGCCCACTGCTTCCTACCTGCAGTGCCTGCTTCATAGGGGTGGCTGCTTGGTTTTAATATCCCGGTGTCTCCCAGAGATGCTCATTATCTCTGCCCCCGCCCACATCTTCAGCAACAGGACAGTGTGGATGTCCTAATTCCCTCTTGCCTTTTCTTGTGCAACAAGGCCCGATGGATCAAATTGCTGCTCTTGTTATTTCTGCTATTCATAAGGTAGATACAGGATGTGGGGGCTTCTTCCTATGATACATTTTAATCCTTAAAGGTCATTGCTTGATTTTGAAGGGGAAGACATTTTTTTTCTATTTATTCTGGCATGAGTAGGGCTGGACTCCTGACCTCCTTCTCCTGGGAGCCAGTTTGATTCCTGCAGGAGTCAGGATGGGGTGACCTGTGCCTCTCTCTTCGTGCACAGGAGGAAGGGTAGGACCTCCCGACATCTGCTGCTAGGAGAGGCTGACTGCAAAACCCCATCCTCAGAAGCTTTGTGCTCATGAACTAAAGTTGGAGAAGATACAGTGCTTAAGGGGGGAAAAACACTGGCACTAAAGGTGATGCTTCATTGCTAGAATCACTTTTCATCTGAGGAACTCACTGTTCTTGTAAGGAACGAACTTTTCCCTTCCTCTCTGAGATTTTGTGTGACAACAGGTAAAAACTAGGGAGAGTTGTTCCCTACACAAGAGCTGTGCCCAGAGCTGTATCTCAAACTCTCCTTTAGCTGTAAGATTTTTGAGAGCCTGGTGCCTTTTGTCCTTGGAGACTTTCTGTGTAAGGTGTGTCCATTCACTTATCTCATACTGGGATCATACAAACTTGTGGTTTAGATCAGCAACCTGTAAAGTGAGGTTGAAAACCTTATCATTTAAGTGGATCATACAAGCTTCATGGAAGTTTGTTAAAGCACACGCATAGAAAAATAAAAAAGGAGTTGACAGGATAGCTGAAAAATCAAACTTCAAAACAAATGCTGAGGTTTGTTGATGTATGAGATTACACAGAATTCAAGTCAATTGTTTAGTTTCTTCCTTTAAAGGCGATATCTGTAGTTGCAGGTTACTCACTGACCAGCAGCTGGAGGGCTTCTTCATGCCACACTGGGCATTAATTTCGTGCTTTGGACAGCATAGTGAGCTGGGTCTGTCTCCTTTAGAAACCACTGCCCCCATGTTAGACAATAACATGGCTCAGGTAAGGTTATGAGAAGAAAAAATTGTCCATTGGGTGTTTGGAGTATTGCTTTTCAGAAGCAGGTAGAGAAGGCTGAGACTTGGTTTTACTTCGTTGCAGTTAACGTAGAGCAGGGGAAGGTGAGAAGATTGAAGAATCTGTGAAATAGCCCGTTTCTTTCCATGTGGGTGCAATGAAAGCAAAGATGAGCTCTGAAGAAGAAAGGAAGTGACCTGGGTGAGAGAAATGTAGAGGAAAACTTTGCCAAGCAAAAGATGCATGTAGCAGATGGAGCTGATATTGCCAAGTGTCGTGAAATTTGGGGATAACAGCCCAGCGAAGATGATTGCTAGGCTGAGCTCGAGGGTGACGGCTCCATTTCACAGATACAGAGTTAAGGGTTTTAATCTGAAACTGAATGTGGGTAAAGCTTTTCCAGCTCTTCTTTGGTGAAGATACACTCTTCAATACTCTGCTGTAGCACGATTGTTTTGGTGTGGATGTGTCGGCAGTGTGGTGTCCCCTTGGTTCAGGATATGAAGGCTAAAACTGGAATTCCACTTTGCCTGATTCTGGATGACTTGGGATGAAAAACTCTTCATACAATCATACAGGGTTGGGTTTAAATCCAGATTGTCCACATCCTAGGCAAGTGTCTTAGGCATTTAGCTACAGAACATGAGAGATTGTGCTGTCTTTAAGGAAACTGATGTATTTCCATAAAACATGCTGTTCTGGTGCTGTTGTAGTGGTCATCATCTAGGGATCTAAAGGAGACAGTGTTTGAAGGGAGAGGGAATGTTTTATTAAACCAACTTCTATAATTTGCAAAAACCAGGCAAGATTATGGTTACACAACCTTTTACAGACCTGAAATGAAAGTTTCTCACTAAGAAATGAAGAAAATATCAAAGCCACACAGAAGAAAGATAATCCTCTGAAGTAAAACTTCTGCTTTTCTTTTCAGTGGTGTAAAGCCACAGACTAACTTCCCATCAAATTTGTCCATGGGAGGGAAGGAGAGGGGGGAAAAAAACAGGCTGAAAGGAAATAAAAGAAGAAAAAGACAGGTAAAAATTTAGGGAAAGAGATGATTGAAACTTTTTTTTCAGACTGAAGGAGGGTTTTGTATCAAAAAGCTTGTTCTTTCTTCTGACTGTAAGAATTGTTATAATAAAAATTCCTGCCAGCTTTGCCTCCACAGATTGTCTTTGCTTCATGAGACAGCACTTTTTGATGCCATTTCATGTAGTTAACACTGTTCTGCCCAGCCATCACAGCTTAGTTGCTGTTTGGCAAGGGGATGCTTCTTATAAAGTGACATTAAAATGGAAGTAACAGATAAGACTCTTTTTGACATGCATTGCAAATTATTTGAGATCAAAGTCACATTCTTGTTTTAATTGAGGAATGGAAATCTAAGAACCATATTTCAAAAATGAAGAAAAATTCATTTTACATGGATCAGATTTTCACAAGAGCATGTATCGGCTCTGATTATTCCAGGGAGGAGGACCAGCTGGATGCTATTTATGTAGAAAATTGGCCTTTGTCTTTAAAGGCTCACATAGATGTGGAATATTTGAATTATTTGAAAGTTTCTGTTTGTTTTTCGGTGATGAACAGTGTGGAAAATGTGATTCTAAGCTTGTGTGTGTGTGTTGCAGAATGGGGGGAGCAGGCACTTTGACCCTGACACTGTGCTGTACGGTGCAGCTGGACTGGTCCTGTTATGGTATCGGGACAGTTCTGTTACGAGAGAAACAGCAAAGGATTTAGGAATCCTAAGTACTGGTAATAGAAAGGATGGGGAAAAAAACACCACCACTTTTGGCAAAGGATCACTCTCAAATCTTGAGGATGACACTTCAAAGGCTGTACTGGCTTGTTAGGCAAGATTGTTAGTACTAATAAGAGGTAATGCACTCATGTCAGTAGCTCCCCTATGGTAATTTTTAGCTACTCCATATAAGCAATGGTATTTTCAAAGCTCACTCAGACAGCACAAGCTCATTAAACAAAGATAGGCATTTATTTAAACTATTTATAAAGTTCAGTGTGAAAAGGAGAAGAAAGAAAACGTGCTATTACAGAAGAAGGTGAAAATGAAGTACCCACGGGGTCCGGCCCATGTAAGGCATCTAGGTAATTTGACATGGAAACGATGTCTGATTTATTGTGGAAAATCCTGACACTGCTGACCAAGATGTAACAATATCCTAGTTTTGAAGGTCGAAGTAAGAGAAAAATCAATCCTGAAATACAATGTTATTTCCTAGCACCAAGACTTAGGAAGGGTTTGTTCAGAGGGGACACAGTGCACTTGGCATCGCCTCAGCTCCCACTGCAGTTACGCTCCTTTCAGATGCAATTTTCTCTCCTCAGAAAGGGTCACATCTGCACCTGCAAGTGCACAAGCATTGGGTGTGGGTGTGAGCTCAGTCCCCGCAGCTTCCCACGTTCCTTCTGAGCTCCAGCCACGCTTGTGTGCTCCGGGTCTGCGTCAGGATAACCTTGTGTGCTCCGGGGTCTGCGTCAGGATAACCTCAACTGCCAAATACCGGTTTTGTCCTACGAAGTTCTACTTGATTGTGGGTGAAGTGAAGGCAAGGGTCTTGTGTGCTTGTGTGCTCCGGGTCTGCGTCAGGATAACCTTGTGTGCTCCGGGGTCTGCGTCAGGATAACCTCAACTGCCAAATACCGGGGATTTCAGCTGGCTGCTCTTGTGTGTGGGGGTGAGGTGAAGGCAAGGGGTCGGACACGGACCGGTTTTCCCTGTAGATGCACAATTTGGCTCTTGAGGTCTGGAATATGTTTTCCTTTGCCTTTTTGGTTTATTCTGTCTGAAGTATCTGAGGCTGGTCTGTCTGGCCTGGTGATGCCGAGGATGAGAGCCCCAGCTCTGCCTTGGTGTCACGCACAGGGATTGACAGCTTTGGGGTCCCTCCAAACTCTGAGAGCCTGCTGTGACCTTACTTCTTGGGGCTTTACCCCATCACCTTCCCCAGTATGTGTTGTGATCAGCACTCAGCTGGCCATGCTTCACCAAATTAAAGTTTCTGGTGCTTTCTCAGAATTTCTGAGGTTTTCAAATCTTTATAGTCAGATTGCATGCTTGTAAATTACATGTGTTTAACTGAAAACTAATCTATGAACTCCACTGCATCTTTTAGTTGTTTCTCTGTACTTCAAAAGGATGATACTGAGCCTTTTGGTGGGTACCATGAATGAAAACTTGAATTTTAAGACTGCATTTTGAGGTGTACATCCTGATTTATATTGAGTCCATCTGGGAGAGGAGTTGTTGAGAAAATCCAATGCAAAGGAAGCAAAACCATGCCATTGTGTTGCTACATAAGAAAAATGCACCGTAGTGCAGATTTGCACTTGTGGTTTAAGGTGATGACGAGCAGAAAGCATATTTCCAGGGCTTTCTTTGTGAGCAGATTACTTAAACCCAGATTCCCTCAGATGTCTGAGCTCAGCCATGGAAGCATTAAGTAAAAGAGTCAGAAAGTTGACTAAGACCGCTCACTGAAGCCTTTATTAAACTTTAAAGAAGGCAATGAAGCAAGGATTAGATGTAGCTGGGTGTGGAAAATAGCTGTGGAAACAGGTGTTGCTTGTCAGTTTGAGTTTTACTTCGATGTTCAAGCAAGCCGAGGCAAGTGGGGACAGAGCTGGTGGGCAGCTGGGGTGGTGCAGGTGCACTGGGTGAGCTGGAATTGCAGCCTCTCGCTACAGTCCCCAGAAATGTGCGTCACAGGAAGCCATCCATCCAGGAACTTGGGCTGGAGGAGTCATCTGGGCTTCTGTAGTCGATGTCCAGCATGCAGGCTCTAGTCTTCAGTCCAAAATCACTACAAATTCAAGAGGGGATCAAATCTGACAGTGGCAGTTGTGCCACAGGGCTGAGGATTTGTCTTTAATGCTAGCATTTATTGCAGGTGCTGCCAGATGTGGTACCTGTGTGCTCATGGACACGGTGGGCTGTCCCCAGACCAGTTGTTAAAGGCAGAGAAATTGAGGTACAGAGTGTCCTAAATCCTGGGAGTGGCACTGATGAGTGAGATCCAAGCCCTGCTCTATGGGTCGCCCTCGTCCAAGGATGCTTTCCCTCTGAAACACGACTGTATGTGTGTATATGTACATAAACGTACTTTAACATTTGTGTGCGTGTATTTCTACATTGTTCTGTAAATGAAAGTTAGTATAATGTGAGCACTTTCCTTGAACTTTCCCTGCTGAGGTTGTGAGAATCGAGGATAGAGACAATGACACTTTGTTTTGATTTCTAGCCTAAGTTACTGTGTACAGTGATTCAAGTGTGGCTTCTAGACAGGATTTATTTACATCTGTCCATTAGATTTGGCAAAAGGCTGCATGTTTGTTTACACTACTGCAATTCAAATCTATTTGTCTGCTACACTTAATGGCAGAATGTGTGGGCTTTTATATATTTGGAGAGATCTATTTATATATGGACATATTTAGGCAGAAACAAAAGAATGATTTTTTTTCATTAGGACATGATTTTAACAGGCAACAGGAAAAGGGAACTTGGTGATAAACTTGCAAAGTGTCAGATCAGAAGAATCCCAGAGAAAGAGGAATGGGAATATGACTGAGGGGGACTGTTCAAAGAAAAGCACATGAAAATTAATATCAGCTGTTTTAAAGGTAAATATCAGAAAAATGCTGTCTTTGTAATGGTAATCATGCTAGTGTTCATATAATAGTTAACAGTGTGACTGTTTTGATGAGGAGCACAGAAATCCCAGAACACCTTAAAGATGTTCATCAAGTAACTCAGCACTCTGACAGAATTGTTATAATTATCCCTACTTTGCTGTTAGTAGGAAAAGTAAGGTTAAATGACATGCCACGGGTCAGATTCCAGATTAGATGCAGTGCTGGGAATAGGGAACAGCCTCAGACTCTTTCAACCCATGGGCTTAATTCAAATGTTTGAAATGGAAAGACCTTGCCATGTTGGGAATTCACATTTGAGCTCGCTCTTCAGAAAGCTGGTTGTCTTCTACTTTTGTCTTTTTTCTGCAGTGGAAATTAGCCCCACTTTCAGCCATGAGAGGATTAGTAGTGCTGTGGATGCAGTTGTGCAGATGTCTGAGATGAGCTTCATGTCTCCTAACTCTGAATGTCTACATCCGTCCTGGTCCCTGTAGGCTCCTTGTGTAATCAATGGAGAGAAAAAACTGCTGCTAACGTGATTCATCTGACCTGTTTTAGCCACCTACTTTAGGAGTAGGTGAAGCATGCTCCAGAAACACTTTTATTTCTTCTGACTTTAAGGGAGTCCAAATGAAGAACCGACACTTAGAGGTTGTCTGGACTGGGCAAGGTAAAGCAGAACTCAGAAGAGTGTAAGCAGCTCTAATATTTTGTCTGGCTCAAACGGTGGCTTAGAGGAGTTTACCTTTTTTATAGTGGGGTTTTGCATGTGTCACTTTTAATTTTATCTTTACTTCAGCTGCTGGCCCTGTGTTTTATTGTCCATTAGATTTAACTGCAGTTTTAGAGTACAAACATGGGAATGACCCAGGTACTGTCACATTGACTTGGGTGGCACCACAGCTTTGAATTCAGCTGATTGCTTGAATGCATCTCTTTATTGCAGGAAATGGAGTAAATAAGCTCCCTCATAAAACATGATTTTAGTCAAGACAGAACTTGGCTTTGGATTGGGGTACAAGCACCTCTTTCAAACAAGATCACCTACTGCCCTGTTGTAGGGGTTTTAGGGGTTCTGTTCACTGTTACCCTGATTCTTACCCCATCTCCTGGGATGTTCTTTTTCTTTCAGTTTACTTTAAATTTTCCTTGAAAAATATTTGGAATGCAGTGCCTGTGATGCTTATACAGCCATCTGAAGACCACTTCTGCAGGGGTACCCGAAGCACTACTGCATCAGTATTCTTAGGTTAATGTGCTCCTGTGTATCCATACAGGCTGTTTATAAAATCCCTCTCTCTGTGTTAAGTTGTAAGATGTGCCTTGTGATTTTATTGTACTTCGGCTCTATTACGTATATGTAATGGCATCCAAACCACTGAAATTCTGTACTGAGATGTCATGAAGATTTCCAAGGGAAATTAAAGTGTTTAAAAGTCTAAAGACCTACCTGTTCCTGGATAGTAAAACCCATTCAAATGAGGAAAACTGAGAACAGCTTCCTTCATGTTCTACCTGTCTGCCCTTTGGGATGCTGGAGAAGTTGTGGAGAGAATCGCAGGGGATTTCAAAAGGTTCCTGGTGTATTAAACACCTGAAACACAAAAGTGGATATGTCAAAGTGTGTCTGAGCTTTCTCCTGGTCTGTGACTTACATTGACAATGTGTAACTTTTGTCATCTCAGTTGGGTGTTACTATCTTTATGCTTTGAATCAATTAGTTAATGAAGCTGGGATAGCTGACATTTGCCTGAAACCACTTGTTTTTCTGAAGTGTTTTGTTTCAAATGTCATCCTAGACCAGCCTGGTTTCACTGGTGCAGTAGTTTGCAAACACTAAAAAGGAAATTCCCTTCAAGAAATAATCCCTGTGCTCCTGTTTACATGATCTTGTCAAAGTCTCAAATTGTTCTGCTTTTTGTAGAGTAGCTGGGGATGTTCTCCATGCAGTACTACTTTATTCCTGCATTGGCTTCTAATTCATTCTAACCACTGAAATAACAAAGGATAAAGATGGACCTTACACATGGCTCATGCTTTCTGAAAAGTTGGGCAGACGGGCCCATTGCATCCAGTTTGCATTTTAAATTCTTTGTCACAAGGAGAACGGATAACTTTTTGTTTTAAAAACTGAGCTCTGGGACAAGAAATCCCATATCCCTTTTTACACCTGACTAAGCTTTTGCATCTCACTGCTCCGAGAGATACTGCTGTGCCCTGGAAAGTGCACGTGAATATCCTGAGCCAATAGTTACTCCAACCAAGCCTATGTTGAACTAAAGGCCACAATTATCTACGTGTCCCAGGAGCTGATCTCTTCTTCCCTGGTATTGCCAGCTGCAGAGTGACTGAACTTGTGTGTTTCCTGGGGCATGCTTCCAAATGCCTTAGCAAATATTAAGCAGATGAATATGTAAATAATGTTAAATGTTCCTGTGCTAACATCTTTATCGCAATTATAAGGTGGCAGTTGCTGTCCCTGCAGTAAGAGAGGTTTGGGGTTTAGTTTTTTGTTTAATTTGGAAGTGAATTGATAATTCTCTTCTTGCCAACTGTGGCACATGAGACAATGAACTTCACAGTGAAATTTGACTATAATAAAACACATAATCTCTTTCACTTAGTTTTAAAGGAGGCAGTTGTTTAAAGCAGCTGGTGAAGTACACAGATGTTCTGGTTGAGGGCAATCCAATATTGAAATGGCATAATGTGGCAACAAACTCTCATTTTAAAATGAATGGCTGACAAAAGAAATATTTAGTTAAGCACCCTACCCTTAATTATAGTGGCAGATATTTTTCATCTGGAAGCATGTGTTCAAAAGGTGCTGAACAACCGAGCCTTTTTTCTGGCAGAAAATGCTGTGTTGCAGTTCCTTAAGACAGAAAAGATGCATTCACTGCTTGCTGGACTCAATTCCACTCTGTGAGTTTGCTGCCTGAGTCTGCAAGTGAAATGACAGTGGCTGTGCAAAGAGGCCTCATTCATCTACAGACATAAGTGTTGTGAAGTCATATAAGAAAAGAAAGCCGAAGGTAACGTGCTTGTGTCAGGGTCCTGCTCCTCTACGGGGACCAGCACAGCTGAATTTTTAAGCTGGGATGGAGACCAGCTGCCTCAGTGAATTTCCTTGTGGAGACAGCTTTTGATCATAATATTTTACTCATCTTCATGAATGCCTGCCCAGTGAAGCATGGAAGTGTTGGGCTTTCTCTCCCCACTGCAGAAGAGGAGGTCAACTTATGCAATTTCCTTGCACTTCATTTCTTTGAATTTGCACAGCTGCCCTCTCGGGATTGCAAAGTCCCTGGCCCTAGGGCCTGCCAGTTTTGGAAGCTTCTACATGTCAAGTCTAATCTCAGTTTTCATTTTTAAAAATACAAAGTTCCTTGACTTTTTGCTTGCAGAGAAAATGGAGCTATTCCCAGTCAGTCAAACCTTGGTGCGGTTATGTTTCTGGGTACAAGGTGGGAGAGAGAATGAGATGTGACTCTTTCATTTTCCTGTAATAAAATGAGGCATGGTGCCTTCAATTACTTCAATTAAATCAGTTAAATAGTAACTTTCCTTGTTATCACAAGGCCCCTGTGTTACACAGGCCTGTTCTCTAGTGCAGCCTCCAGCATCAGAGGCTCTTCACAGCCAGCCCTGGCCATGCAAGCACCAGGGCAGCTCTCTATTGCCTGGTTCCCGAGGTGGGAGCTCCTCACAGAAGACGCCCAAGAGCCTGAGGGGAGAGGGAGGACCAGGGGCACCAGAGTAGTTGAACCTGTGGGAGTATGGTAAAACAAGAAATTGCGGGTATTTTCTCATTCCCTCTCCTGGCTGCTCAATTTAAAGCCATTACTGTTAATAAAGCTGCAGGAGTCTAGCCAGGAGTAGAAGGTAGGTGGGGAAGAGGCATGAAAAGTTTAGTCTGTGACTGAAAGTACAAACCACTCTGTCCTCTTCCATAGCCTCCAAGGCTTCCTCCCTTGGTGCAGACCATTTTATATCCTTCCCCGAGCTGCTCCAACTGCCAGTTCACCGCTTTTAGCCCCAGGGTTGGCATTTCTGCCTACCTTCCCTGCCCATCAGCTATCTATCATTGCCTTCAAGTGTTTGTCAGACCTTCTGCAGCTGTCAGTGGGGCTGTGGTTGCCTATGTATGACTAGGCTGTTGTCTGATGCTTCCTGGCAGCAGGGGTAGAGCTGAGACTATGGAGCTCATCTGGTCAGATAGCACTCGACTAAGCTGAACTCTGTCTCTGCATTAGCATGATCCCAGTTTATCAGTGCCATGATAATTTTGACCGAGTTGTGTGCACAGAACTTGAAGTCACACTCCTTGTTTGCAGGAGAGGCACAGTGTTTGTCCTTCTGCCATCCTTGTCAGTGAAACAATTTGTCTTTCCTATGCCGATGTGCGTCACCCGGTGTTGTTGTGATTAACTGCTTGCATTTTCTGGAGTGCATCATCACAGAGACCCCCTGTGTCTGAGAACGTGGTAACCCTGCTGCCTGCTTACATGGTCTTGGAGGCACTGATAAGAAGAGCCTTGCTCTAGCAGTGTTGTGTCTTCCCAGCCTTTATAGGACATGAGGCATGTATGGCATGTAGGAGCTCTTCTCTGAGCTGGAAGGATGAAGGTAGAAAGTATTGAGCTCAACAGCTTCACCATTTCAGTGCAGAACATTGTCAGATTTATTCTTATTCCCACCACTGTGATAGAGACCCAGAGCCAGGATGGGCTTCAGAAAGCAGATGGTGGGATGTGGTGGGAGCAGGGCCTGGGAAGACCTGGGGTTTCTTCCTAGGCTTGTGCTAACACTGGGGTCTCTTGGACAAAAGGTTCGCTGTCTACAAAATGGGGATAGGGAGACTCCTGGCGTGTAAACCTACTGAGGTTGCAACACTTTTCTTTTGGAAACAGCTTCTGCTCAGGTGTTTTTCCCTTGAATGACCCCTCCTGGACAAAGTCACGTCTGTATTTCCATGTCACACTGTTTCATAATGTGACTCCCCCGCAAAGCCCACCTGTGGCAGGAGGTGAGGATATATAGGCTTTAACACATCCATTCAGATTTAACTACCTTTTCAGGAAAATATTTAGAAGTACCTTCTCCACATAAGAGGTTTTCTATTGCTAGACATCCTGAAAATGAATGTGCTGCCTCAGGGCAAATGCAGTATCTTCTTATTGCTCATAATATGGTTACTCTAAATCTTCTGCCTCTATTGAGAAAATTATCATCCTTGCTGAGGATCCCTTGTTGAGGATCCCTCCATTAGTCTATCAGGGAGGCGGTTAGTAGAGAAGTAGATGAGTCATGTGAAGCCTTGTGTCTCTTAGTGCATGTTTGCAAACCTAATTTTAGTCAGTCTACTCCATTCTACTCTGCCAAAATTAGATAACATTGTTACAGCTATGCAAGTGTTTAAATCAAAAAGATTCTCCTGATAAATATAATTAGGAAAAGCCATTCCCTTTAGCTGTATTTAGCTTGTATTCAGTCATGGATCACAAATACATCCTTTTTTTTTTTTTTTTTGTCCTACAAGATACCTAATTTTTGGTTTCTAAGACTGCTCTCAGACCCACTGGCTTCAGCAGGCTTTGTGTTGTGTCCTTAACTGTACACACATCCAAATGTGTGCCTGACATTTCCTGTGCATCTTCCTGCCTTAAAGTGATTGTTACCGCTGCAGTGTTCTGCCTGCAAATGCCCTCATGAGGCACAGCAGCAGTTCTGATAAAGATTTCTTGACTTGCCAGGAAATTGTCCTGTTTACTGTTAATTTTTGAGATTTCACACTGCATCCATGAGGTTCGTATGTGAGCACCTCTTACCAGTGAACCTTTTGCCCTTGGGAAGGAGGGGATCTGGCAGACAGAGGTGTTTTTATGGTCACAAACTGAAGTAAACATGGACGGGGACAGGAGCAGAACCTGATACGAAACATCAACAAAACACATCCGAAAAGGAAGAAAGAAACTGATAGCCTTTGCAAAGTGACTCTTAAATACTACATCTGATGCCATTGCAGCAGGCTTTTAGCAGCGTTTGTTACTTCTGATTAGATTTGTTAGATGTACTAGATGACAACAGTCTATTTAAACATCCATTCATACTCTTGCTCTAGCGTGTTTTAGAGTCCCGTGGGTATTATATTTGGAGTTGTGGGGACACACACAGCCTCTCTTCTTTCTTCCCGGAACTTTTGTTCTGATTTGCCAGCCATGGCACTTTGCTCTTGGGATCTCCTTGGCTTTTTGTCTAAAGAGGACCAGACGTGGAGTCTCTGGACTTGTGTTTCTCTCCAAATGCTCATGTTGGAGGAATGAACTTAAGTCACAAAATCTTCTTTGCAAGATGAGACTTCTTGCTCCTTCCCTTTCCTCCCAAACACATCACCTGTCTGCCAGCATGGGTTATCTCAGAGCAAGGTGTGCTGCCTGCCTGTGGAGGAGGTGGCTAACTCCAGACTGAAGCGAGTGATTGCAGTGGTTAAAGAGAAGAACGAAGGCTGGCCTGTCCCCTTGCGTGCAGCCTGCATGGGGAACAAGTGACTCATGCTTTGGACAGTCTGTTACAGGCTTCTCACAGCTTGGGATCCCACAGTTGCAGCTGATGTGTGACCAGTCATCCAGCGTGGCTGGAGTGTGGGGCCGTGGAGCGGGAAAAATGCTGGGATGTGGTCCAGAAGGAGACTACTGCACAGAAAATCTCCTAAAAATGTATCAGTTAGCAAGATCTTAATGCCAAAGAGAATCATCTTATCTCACAGCCAGGAGTGAATGTGGGATCTTGTCCTCTGGGATAAAAAGAGGCTGGGGAGGGCAGATTGAAATATCTCCCTCTTGGCCTTGTTGATCCTTCAGACTTCTCTCATCCTGTGAGTGTTTCCCTCTCCTTCTGCTGCCAGTGTCCTGCTATGTGCCGAGGGAGGGCAGAGCCCTTGCTTCCATTGCACCTGTTTTCTGGGTAAACAGATTCACTGCTGTTGACAGTGGTCCACAATCTCCTCAGTCCGTTAAAGCTCCATTCAAATAAACAAAGCATATTTTCAGTTGTACGCAATGTTTGGCCATGGGAGCAGAGAGCCCTAGCAGGTGTCTTTAAGGCCCCTAGAAATGAGACAACAATCCCCAAGCGGAACATGCAGTGGGCTGGCTGCTTGGCTCATGGAAGCTGGCCAGCCTCCACTGGATTTGACCCAGGACAACTAGATTAACACAACACCAAAAAAGCCCCACTTGTTTTCTTTCTAACCAGCAATGTCCCCTTCTCTTCTGTCTCTCAGCAATCCATCCTGCCCCCTCATCTTTCCCCAACTCTCTTTTTCTGATCTTTTCCCTTCTTCTTCCTGCCACCAGGATCAGAACTACAAACATACCAGTTGCTAGTCTGGAGCAACCCCGGAACAATTTTGCCTTCTTGCCACTTAGATATTCCAGGATGCCAATGCTATCTCAAACCAGGACACTTTGGTTTTGAGAAAGACTGGTGGAAAACCCACAAGAGGCAGGTGAACTCCTGTGGCACATGGGTGTAGCAGCTCTGTGCTGGCACCAGTGAGTTGTGTAGGAGAAGTGTTGGGATGGCACTGTGGGAGTGATCCTGTGGTTCTGGATCTTCCAGCATGCGACACTGGGAAGAGCTTGAGAAGCACAAGACCCTGGTGCAGCACATTGGCAGGTCTCATTCCTGGACTGCATGTGCTGGCTGGGCAGTTGCCTTTTGGCGGTGAAACTCCAAGTCCTGCTGAAGAACCCGTTAGAGTTATTCCAGGTGGTTATTCCTAGAGGGGACTGAACAGTCTTGCACATCAAGCGTATTGCTGCATGAGTCTGCTCAGATGGGAAGGTATCACCTGTCTAGCATTGACTGAGTTAAGAAATACAAAGAAAAATCTTTATTTTCAGGATTATTATGATTGGGTAAAAAAAAAAAGAGCAGACAGTTAAAGAAGACATTTAAATGGGAAACAGAAAAGGTAGTGGAGTTAATGAGATTAAAAATTGATCTTGAATAGTGTGTCTTAAATTATTGGTATTTATCCTGGTATCTCTGTTAGTGGGACATTATTAATGGCATACTCAACAGGTGTGGTTAAAATGAGGACTTCTTATTTAAAAAGGGGTTTGAAATACGAAACACAGCAGGAAAAACAGATGTTGGAAAAATTGGAGGCCAAGAAAGCCATTATTAGACTATTTTCTGCCTTCATCGGATCTGATTACCTGCTCATTATTCTGAGCACTGTTCGTAAAAGGTGGGAGATGTGAGAGATTTCTCCTTGAAGTCTTGCTACAGATGTTGAGATACTTCTATAGCTGCATGTTAATGTATGGCTGAGCAGCCTTCAGAGAGTAAGTTCTACTTGATTGGAAGCAGCATCAGGTGGAAAATCGTGAATGAAGTCAGACATCAGTGTCTTTGTTAATTGTGAATTGTGGATGAAGGTTTTTCTCTGCTAGTTTTATATCTTTAAAAAAGCATTGTTAAAATCTGCCTTCAATTAAGAATATTTTAGTAAGTTCTTCATGCTGGCTCTTGAAGTCAAAAAGAATGTCTACTTACAGAAGAGGTGGAAGTCAGAAAGTAGTTTGTGTTTAAGTGTTGAACCACCATAGCCTCTTCCTGCAGAAGTATGGAGAGGACTGCACTAATTCCTGCTAGTTCTCCTGCCCTGGCTGAATAATGTGAATTCAAATTTTGCAGACTGAATAGGATGAACATAAAGATTTGAGGTTTGTTTTCTCTCCCCCTCAGTGTTCTAATTATTAATAGAATTATGAATAAAAATGTAACCTGGTAGCATTAAAGCTGAAGAGGAGACCAAGCTTAAAGTCTGTCAGCTCAGTCTTATGGCAGATGATATTTTATATTTATTTTGTAGTATTTTTAAAGTTCATTTTTAGATGGAATTTAGGGAGTTATGTAACTTATTCTTGTGTGCTATGAATTAAAATTCAAATTTCCATTGCTACACAGTGTGACAAATCAAAACCAGAAAAAAACCCCTATGAAATGCAAAATGTACGTCATTCATTTTTTGCCCAAGTTAATGTAAAAATTAAAAATTCTGAATACAAGTGTGGTTAATCTGTGTAATTGCTTACTGCATTTCGATACTGAATAATGAATTCTGCTGATCACCTAAGGATGCACCAAGTTTCTTCTAATCAGTAAGAGTTTCCTTTGGGAAAACAGCTTAAAAAAGCACAAATGCAAACCAAAATGGCAATAGTGCAGGACACCCTGTTTTAATTAATCTTACTGATTTACACCATAATTAATACTTCCTGCTTGTGCAAGAACAACTCGTGGGCTCGCTTGGAAATGAAGGTGGGCTCGGAAGGAGCCTGGGCAGTGGGGAGGGAGGTGGTGCCCCAGGCTGAAGCACCCACCCCAGCTCCCTGCACCTCTGCAGGACTTTGTCACTTCCAGAGAAGAGAGTTGGCCAGGACAGAGATCTGCAGCACAGACCCAAGGCAGCTTCCGCAGTGGTTGTGAAATCACACTCTGCAGTCCCCCTGTGAAACTGGCCTTTGCTTTTATTAGAAAGGGTTTTAAGGATCCCAAATTGGAACGCAACGCTTAGTTGCTACGTTAATTTGAAATAAAAGGTTTGTTATAGCCAAAAATGATGGTTTTCATTTGATTCATCTGTAATAGTTCAATTTTTCTGTTTTCCGCACAGAGAAATAAATCAGCATTATGTGCTGATTTCTCTTTATGCTTGTTTATTGTGGTGTGATGGTTTGTTCTGCTTTCAAGTGTCATTAATCCCCAAGAAGTAAATCAGAGTTTCTGAATAAGCTTTTCTTTGTCAGGTTTCACTGGGGTTTAATCCTCGGCATCGTTAAAAAGGCTTTTCTTTTTATGGAGGAGCCTTGTTAGGAATTACAGCATGCAGACAGTAAAAGTTCAGACATTGTAGTTGTTGCCTGTTAGTACTTATATTTCTCTTTTCCCCTTCTCCTTCTGCCATGTGTAGCTGTCTAGGGCTTGGGGTGAGACACAGACAGAGGGGTTTGACTGAAAAGGGTGAGCAGAGGAGGAACTCTGCTATGATCTGGTCTGGAGCTCCTGTCTGATTCTGGCTTCGCCGCTCACCCACGCAGTGGCTTTGGGTGAGCTTCCCGGCATCACCAGCTGGAAATAACCACACGTACCATTTAGTCCTGGGTAGTGTAGTCTCCTGTCTCTGTGCAATGGAAAATTTAGGCTTTCAGTGCAGGAAGAATTGCTTCAGAGCTGACAGCAAGACAGAAGAGACTCATTAAAACAAAACAAAACCAAACAAAAAATAACCCTCAGTAAAACCGCTGTGCCAAGAACTGCCACAAACCCACATGTTTCCTCCCACGCTTCTTTACCTGCTCTTCCCAAGCAAAGACTGTAGCACATCAACCAAGAGGCAAATAATTAAAAGCATTCCCGTACTGTGTCCCTGAGAGATGTCAACAGTCAAGAGTCCTGTTTGATGGATGGTCGTGCATTTAGGAGAGGGGGAAGGATTCTCTTCTCTCTTCCCTTCCCTGTTTCTGGAAAATGCTATCAGAGCGTTGTGTGCTGGCCCCGGATTAATTTAAACAAAATTTAAAAACTGAGGCTGCATGTGGCAGAAGCAGTTTTTCACTCTAGCTGGCTCCAAAGGAAAAGCTCCAGAAGGCCATCAGGCACTTGGACAGGTTTCATACCTGGAAAGGTTGCTGGTGGTAGAGTTCCTGCTCCATTGGAAACATGGGATGCTCTGGTGGCATGTGAGGCAGCGATAAACCCATACACAAAGGCAGAGGAGCCCACATAGAGAGGACAGCATACATTAAAAGACTTAAGATTTCACAGGAGGAACTGGAGTTTTTTGTAGGATTGTGTAAACTTTTTACTTTCTACTTTGTGAAAAGGACTCATGACCTGTACAACAACAGTTTTTTGCCATTTAGGGCTAGTCTGCATTCCACACAATGATGCTGCACTGCTGTGATTTTCTTTCTGGACTTCTTATTCGTGGCTTTATATCTAAAATTTCCACTTAAACAAATTTAGCTGGATGAAAATATCAATCAGCCTTGGTTTGGGAGAGGGGGAAAACCTTTCTGTTGACTGCAGAGTGATTGAGATGCAGGTTCAGGCACTGAACTTGGTGTGGATGTGTGAGGTGGATGCAAAATTAAGTATGAGATGGGCAAAAGGATCTCTGAGGAGAAGAGCTGGGTATAAAAAGGCATAGATGGGGATATCTTGCAACATCCTCAGAAGTGCCTCCGGTGCTGGAGGGATGTCTTTGTTGCTGGATAGAGTTTACTGTTAGATTTAAAGAATGGTCATTCACTCTTTGATTGAGACCACTACAAGGGATAAAAATTTAAACATCTGCTTCATGCTGTCCTGAAATGTACCCTCCAATCTGCAAAAATAAAACAGGAGCTGATGACTTTTCAACATGTGTTGAATGTTTTATTATAATATCCACTATGCGCAGAATAACCTTGCTGAAAAACTCCAGAAAATGTAAATGACGTGCCTGAATAGGCGAATGATCCCTGGGCAATAATGTGTGCTGAATAACCTTTGTACCTCAGCACACTGCCAGATCTGCAGTGGAATCTGGTAGCTGAATAATGCATTGGGTTTGATGCTGCACCTGGCTCTGGACGTGGAGAGCAAGATCAGTCAGCCCTGGCGGTGGGACCGCTGTGTGGAGGATGGCACTGGAAAAGGTTCAACCACGGCATCTCAATGCAATTGGAGAGCAAATTGTCACTACAAAACGGTCAGGACAAGCTGATTTGGTCTTCTCCAGTCCCTTCAAATTCTTTTTTAAGAGCAAAGCAGCCTTTCAGGACCATTTGTTGAAAGCAGAATGTGCCACTGCTGCTAGGCTTGGAGGAAAATACAAACCATCCTCTTATGATAAGGATAAACACTGCAGCAGTGTCTATCAACACCAAGATGAATGAACACAAACCTAACTGTGTGGCTTATTTTGGGCTTCTGAGTGTTTCTATCACTCTCTATGTCATCAGAGCTGTTTCAGAACATATTTTCAGCTGTATCAGCCACAGTGGATATTTTTAAAAATTCTTTCCTATTATGCCATTCTGCTACTGACTGAAAAAAGGGAAAGGGTAAGGCCAGCTTTCAAAGGGATGCATACTCTGTCTGCTTCAATGAAATCAATATGTTAGTCTCCACCTACTCTGGCCTGGGGTTGTTTTGTGAACTACGTATCAGAAGAACATCGTATCATTACAAGCATTTGAAAATTATTCTCTAAAATCAATGTGCTATTTTTTCTTAAGCTTGCATTTAGCAAAATCTTCTCAACATTTTCTTCCTCTGAAAAAAGTTAGTGGCTATTAATTACGAGAGAAATGCATCTGCAGTTATTTTCTCCGTTGACATGGATTCATCTGTACTATGGCCCACATAATTCTCTTTTTACCACAGTGACATTCCAGAGGTTACAACCAAGATAAATTTATCTTGATGTACGCTAGGTTATTTATCCATGGAAATATGGGGGTAAGGGAGGGTGAGCAAAATCTGGCTGCTGCTGTGGCCGTGCACATGCTAGAAAATCTGCTGGCAGCAAATACGGCACATGGCGAAAAGTTAGTTGGCCTGATTCTGTCTTTTCCAGAAAGTCAGAGAAACGGAGGCGGCCCCGAATCCCCTGAACCGGCAGTGCCGACCGCGAGGCACGTGGGCGTGCTCCGCGTGCTCGTGCAGCTGGATGCAGCATGGAGCAGCCCCTGCCCAGCTCCAGCCATCACTCTGCATAACGTCAGCGTCTCACAGACCCATCTTGCAGTCAGCTGAACAGGGTTTGAGTGGAAACGCAGCGCTTCAAAATGTACCTTTGGTGCCACACTAAAGGGTGCCTCCGCTATCGCTCTGTGTGTGAGCCGGCATTGTGAAAAGCAGCTGCACTGGTGCTGTGGCCAGACAGAGAGAACCACACCGTGTAGCCATAGGAACAGAAACATCCTCGTGTCCCCCCAGTACCCAGGTGTTAACTTCAGAACTGCTCGAGGGTCAGATCTTCATCCAGTGAACTGACAAAAATTGCCATCCTCTCTCTCTGCTTCCCTCAGCAGTTGCTCACTGTGGACTTTTAATTTCTTTTCCCAGCAATAGTCTGCAACCTTGAATTGTGCTAACAACACACATCAGATTGATGGCCATGCCACGTGGGGTGGGGAGCAGGGGTGCCTCAGTGCAGCCACCATCCTCCTCATGGAGATTACAGTCATCAATTTCCATCTGCTGTGAGCATCAACAACATGATTCCTGGATTTAGGAACATCAGTTGATTCCCAAGGCTGAGCGGGTTTTCATTTGGCAACCATTACTCCACCCCCACCATCAGTGCTATAAAAGGACAGGAGCAGCAGGTAATTTGCTTTGGCTCTATAATACATGAGCCTGAAATGACGTGTTTTCCTCTATTACGTCAGATTGGTACCCAGATTGGTACCTTTTGAGACTTTACAGATGCCTCAAAGCTTTCAATCCAATAGCACAGCCATCTCTTTTGCTGGCTAATCAGAAGCATTAGTGTTCAACACTGGTTTTTGGGAGAAAAAGAGAAAGCTTCAAACCTTAATTAAACACGGTGTGAACCAAGCTGGAAATTTCAGGACAGTAGGAGAAGCAGATCCCTTTGCAGGGCAGTAGGCTCACAGCCCTGTTGCTGTTACCCTGCACCCCATCCAGCAGCACCAGTCCCTCCTCCTCCCTTGTGACTCTTCCTGTGTATTCGCCCACTCCCTTCCCACCTGCCTGCAGGCTCCGGGTCTCCATTCATACGTGGTCCCCACTTCATAGCTGAGCTGAGCTGGTCTGCAGGCACACACAGTAGGAGCTGCTGCACTTTAATCTGAATTTGAACATTCATTTCTGTCAGGGAAGACCTTTGCCAGGGTACAGGGGACGGGTGGGGATCCCGATAGGGAAAGGGGACACCCTGGAGGAAGCAGCTGGGGACTGTGGAGTTGAGGCTGATCCCTCATGAAGTGTCAGACCCCACAGGCTGCAGGTACCTCTCTGGTGCAGCCGTAGGTCCCTAAGCCGAAAAGCTCTGAGCCGAACCTTGCGAGGGCTTTTCAAACACTCGTTCCCCAAATGCTTCTAAACAATGCCTGTGATTACTCCAGAACCATGACTGTAACACTTGGAGGAGGAAGAAAGGCTTAATAAACCCAAATGTGTTTGTTAGCAGCAATTCACAGCAGGGTCTGTGGCTGAGCCTGCCAGCTGCCACAGTCTGCACGGGCTGCATTTAGCCAAGCCTAAAAGCAGGAGCAATATTGGCTCTGGAGAACCCTACTGCTCCCTCCTATTGTCTAGAGAAATGAATTGCTTTATAGTAGTGCCTGGAAATTGTGTGCCAGTCACATGCTAAACCGATAAAGAGCAAACAGAGGGCAGATTTGTTCAATGAATTTCCAAAGCTCTCTCACTGAGGTATCATTCTCTTGGAACTCCTGTTGAAAAAGGGTCTGATTCCTCCCTGTATTCTTCCAGGTGGTAGTTTGTCCCTTCAGGGACTATGCAGAGCACTATCACGCCAGGTGTCGTATTATAACACTTAGTTGTGCAAGTGCTAACTGCAGTACTGGAAAATAGCGTTTATTTCTTTTCACCATAGTGTGTTCTAGATCCATCAGGAGCTGCAAATGTTCTAGGATAACTATGGCTTGTTTCTTTCCTTGCTAGTGCTGGGCCTGCTGTGGCTATGAGAGATCTGACTGGTGACATGTGGGAGCTGGGTCTCAGACACCACCATAACGTTGTCTAAATGTCCTAACTGAGCTGTGCATGGGAGCATTATATGGGCTCATTCTGTCCTTTCACAGGCTGATTCCTGGACATGTTCAGAGAAGGTGTTTACATCATCCTTAAATTCTCTACTGCAGTATTCATCTACAGCTTTCCACCTAAATATTCTCTCTCCTGGCTCCAAAGTGATTGTTGCTTTTGTCCCCTTCTCCAAAGATATGGTCTCAACTCTGTTCTTCAGGAGACCTTCCTCTGGGAGCAGAGGAGTGACTCCATGGACAGCAGGAGTTTTGCATTTCTGACCTCACCCATTTGGGTCACTTCAGTGCAAATGTACCTGCTGTTGTCACCCGCCTTGGCTCCCTTCTCTTGCCCAGCCAGATGCAAACCCTCTGCCGTGGCCTCATGTCTTCTTGCTGTCATGTCTATGTCTACCCTTTGTGCTGGTGTTTGTTGTACCTGCCTCTAGAGTCCCAAAATTATGCTTAAGTAGTCTGATTTTTGGAGCGGGGAATTTCATGGAATGGAATGGAATTTGTCCTTGCAAACGAGAAAAAAACCTCCTACAAAATCAATGGATTTCTGTCAGTATAAAACAAATTTGAGGGGGAAGAATCTCCTTCCTTCCTCTGCATGCCTCCATCTTTTTCCCTAAAGTGTTGTAAACAGCAGAACTGTTTCTGGTAAGCGCTGTCCTGGCACTGGAAATGGCTTTTTGTGGCTACTTACAATTACTGTGGAGATCGATAGGGAATTGCAGCAGTTGTGCAGTGAAGAGTGAATGACATGAAGTTAACTTTCTCTCCCCTGCTGGGATGTGTAGCGTACTGTGGCCCTGTTGCCTTATGTTCTTTATGCAAGAGTCATTTCAAGCTTGATTTTTCTTGATTATCAAAAGAGAAGGTATAGATTTTACTGAACTGAAGCAACCCAAAACATTGCTGCCGTTCAGAGGTGTGTCTCCTCATGATCTACCCTCCAAGCACGTTTGCAGGCTCACAGATCCCTTCACCATAATGCATTTTAAGTTCATCTTGTTACCTTTCACACACACACACATATATATATGTCCTTGTGCTGTGTTTGGAGCTGTATGGGGAACAGGGATGATCTTCACGTGCTTTCCCTTAGAGCAATACTGGCCACATGGGATGTCATGCAAAGGAGAGTGGAACAGTCTTAGAAAGCTGGGGGAAAAATTGAAAGCATTAAGAAAGTAATAGGAAGCATTTTGTGCAATCTAGATATAAACAAAATGTATACCATTTTAAATGTCTTTTCTCTTAATTTTTTTTAAGCTTGGACAGCACGATGCCTACCATGTTAAATTGTTTCCTTCAGAAGTCATTGGCAGTAGCAGTTGTATTGAAGTGGCTTTGAAGGCTGGACTGAACAGCGAGATAAATAACAGTTACATTTTTGGTTTGTGCATTATCATATTGCTCTAATTCAGCTTAATGAGCCAATTATCCACTTACAGAAATTAATTACAAAACAGGCTCTAAAAGTGTCCAGGATGGGCTCTGTTGAGCCAGCATCATGTTGTGGGATGTGATGAGTGATGCTGAGCCTCTCTCCATCTTTGTGCCTGTAGGAGACTCCTTTCCTTGGGACAGAGGTGGTGAATGGAAAACTTTGGTCTCGGACTGCGGTACAAAACCTTCTGTCAGGCTGTCGTACTTCGTGTTCAGCTTCACCTTGAGTAAAAGTGGGCTTGGGAACATCAGCAACATCTTGGGGAAAAAAATCTGGGAGGGGTTTGGAGCTAATTGAGCTGCAGCACTAAGGGCTCGCTGTCATTCCGGGGTACTTGGGTGCTCACAGAGAGGATTAACTGCAGGGATTCTGATCTGTAAGACATGAAGTGCCTGTCTGTTGCAGTGGTGTGTCTCATGTCAAGGGAATGGGATGCAATAGATCAGAGTTAAATTAAAACACATTTCATGTATTTATAAATGAGCAGTGGTATCCGTTTTCCTGCTTTGGTGAACCTGACACATATGAATGTACAAACCTCAGTCTCTGGTGGTTGGTATTATTTTAATAGTAAGTGAAAAGCCCAGAGAGTATAAATTGCTTGTGTTTCTTCATGACAAAACTGGATTATATGAACCTGAAAGGAAACACTCTACTCGGCAGAATAAAACTGATTCATGTATCGCCTGTTAATCTTTCAACATTAACACTGATTGAAGTTGGGGTTGGTTTTTGGTTTGGTTTTGTTTTTTGTTTTGATTTTGGAGTTGTTTCTTATTATCAGTAAAAGAAGGTAAGCATTGAATTGATTATTTGAATATTTAAAGGCTGAATCGTGCATTGCCATGAATGCTGTGATCTTTAGAGGCACTGACAGCTTTCCCTCTGGCTGTTAACATGTCTGCTTTATACAACACAAATGTCAACATCACTACTCCTCTAATTAGAGCAGTAGGTCAAACAGTGTCTTTGTCTGCAGAGGAACCCGAGCCATTAGCCATGTTAAGAAGAAGCTCCTTTGTTAAGCTTGATTTATGTTTCTGAGGTTTGTTTTATCCTGTGGCAACCTACAAATGCTGTTTTCAGAGTGGGCCATTTTTGCTGACTGCAGAAAGGGAAATACACAGAAGAGATTGTCCCTCCACGGATTCAGCCTCCGCCTGAGCTGCAGAGCAAACCTTCCGCAGAAATCCCAGCTCGCCGCAGGTCTGGCCGGTGTGAGAGAGCGCATTGCTTTCGTTTTGTTCAAACACAAGCAATGTCTGTTTCCAGAGAGTTTAAATTATCATAGCACTGTAAGCTGTAGGAGGTTATAAAGGTAGAGAAATATAGTGCTATCCCTTAAAACTGATGCAAAGAAAAATTGCCATTGTTCTTGTTTGGGTTCTCTGCTGGAGGCACCAGTTCGGTTTTGCCTTTTCTGATTCATTTTTAAGTAGAATTTAGCATAATTTCCTTAATGATAAATCTTCCATTTAAGACCAAGAAATAGTGTTGTCTGTCTTAAATATCTGAAAGATATGATTGGTATTTACAGATCATCCCATTTGTTTTTCCGATGTCTTTGATGGCTTCTCTTCCAATGCCCTGTGCATCTGGCAAAACTGAAATTGCCTTATGGAAATACATAGAAAAATATTTAAAAATAGACTATGGGTTTAATATTTTTATTTTAATTTTTAAAAAAATATTTAAAATTTTGTTTAAATATATTTTTAATAAACGGATTTTTTTATATAATATTTTTAATGTCTGTAGTCTTGGGTCTTAGTGGATAAGTAAAAGCGAGCCTCCAGTGGAAATTCTCAGATTTCAGAACTGCAGGATTTTTCCTTAGAGTAATTAATAGTCAAATAAGCTAACACTGGCATGAGCTACTGTATATGCTTTAATTCAGCTAGTTGTTTCTCTGGGAGGAGAGTGCCAGCAGGAGAGAGGAGATCACAACAATCTTTCCTCCTCAGAGACAAGCACATTGAAGAACAGTGCCAAGGAAAGATGGACAGTAAATGCTTTGGGTATTGTTCCTCTGTGTTTTGTTCTCGTTAGCATTTGGCATAGCCACTTGTGCCTCCTTTCTCCTGCCCATTTCCCCTTCCCTGCAATGCCATGTGCCACCACACAGATCAGGGTGCTGTGAGTGACTCCTTACAGATGAAATATTCACTCTCCTCTACCCTCCAGCAAACCTGAAGCACATGGAGAGCATTAAGGACAGTATTCCATCATCCCTCCTCTAACTCATCCTGAGCACACAGTATGCCCAAAGCCTCGTGGCACTGGTGGGCATCTCTTGCTTCTCTGGCGCTGCCTTATCCAAGGAATTGCCTGTAATTGGTCCCTGGTGTATGGGCTGGGATATGCTGCTTCCTCCACGTGAGGATGGTGTGGAGGGCTCTGCCCACTGCCTTCCCACTGCTGCCTGCCGAAAGCACTGCTCAAATGCTTTGCCTCTCCCGGGGTTATCTGGGAAAGGAAACCACCTCCTGAACACCCCTGCAAGGCGCTGAAACTTGCTTTTAACTAGTGGGGGGAAAGCTCATCACACTGAATTGGTAGGTGGAAACCTGAAATGGCTGAATGTGCTTGCAGTGTTGCAGAGAAAAAAGTCTCTTCTCTCTTTCTGCTGCGCCCTCAGCACAGCACTGACATCTCAGGGGAGTTGAAGCTCTGGAGATTTTCCGTGTGTTGGAGGATCTGTGCTTTACTACCATGGCGCTTTGGGGTTTTTCTGGTTTGGTTTGGGTTTTTTTACGTTTGCTCAGTGACTGTCATTCTGCAGAAAATTAAAGCTGTTCATTACCCCAGACAGAAGCTGTATTTGCAGATTTATGTTGCCCTTCTCTGAAGAGACAGTGCTGCTTCTGCCAAATTAGCTGCAGCAGATCTATGACCTGGAGGCTGCTCTTCAGTAGGCTGGAATTAAACCATCCAACACACATCCAACACAAACACTGCTCCTATAATGAAGCTCAGATAGAGGATACCAGGTGCCAAGTCTCCCTTGGATTTTAGAGTGTTACCGAACATAAATTTAGAAATCCCAGTTTTAACGCTAAAATCCAAATGAAACTGAAATAACGGAATTGAGCCTAATTTGTTTTCATTACTGCAGCACAGACCTATGAATTAATGACTTTCAATTAGGTTTTCCACTTCGTATTGAATATAAATTGAAAGACCAAGGCATACTATTTCCTCTTTTCTTTTCCAGAATGAGAATGTCCTTATATGTGCACCATAACATTGCAGATGAAAAGCATGAAATAATTTTGACTGTTGTGCATGCATAAAACAAGTTTAATATGGAGATCATACATAAATATAAGTTTCTTAGTTTGCATAATAGTTTGGCTCCTATTGACTCGGTACAAGTCTTTCCTGAGGGCTATCCTGACTCTTGGTCAAATTGATGCTCTCTGTTCCTCTGAACAAAGGCGACACAGAGAGGGTCACGGATGGCTACCAAGTTGGCCAGTAGCTTTAGGAATGAGCTGGGGATCTCTGCTGTTTTGGAAACCTGAATCTCCACAGGTTTCACACTGAAGATACCGTGTTAGCCACGCTGGCTGTACCCTGGTATTTGCTGGTAACCCTGCTCAGCAGGAAGCATTCCTCTCTCTCCTCGCCCCGCAGTGCTGGCTCTCACACAGCTCCACGCAGTGTCTCTGAAGGCACACTTCATTGCACGTTGTGTTATGCTTTATTATAATGAGCTGGGTGCTCATTAAAGCTTCACAGTTATAAACAGAGCCGTAATTTAGCTTGAGGAACACTGTAATATTAGTTTGGCACCTGGAAGCCAACCTTATCTCAAGCTGGGTTATGTCAAAATGTAAGTGAAGGTACTTATTTGTAACAACTGAAGTGGATGATAGAATTGCAAATGTTTATAAAATGTACAGATGAAAAAGTGAAGGAAAAGCTAAGCCTACAAACCCCCTCTCATTCTCTCCAGTCATTAAGGCAGCCCTGTGCTTCCTGGCTCTTTGGTGTCATGGCTGTACAGAGGGATTCTGCCTTCATCCTCTGCTTTCAGAAAGTTTCCATTCCAGCAGAGCAGACTCACTCCCGAGAGATCTCCAAGGGTTTGCATCACACTCCCTTTTCCTTTGTACATTTCTGCAACCAACTCAATCAAGAGGCCACTATTAATTGCTCCTGATACAACTGTGGTCTGCCTCCCCTCTTTGGAGCTGCAGAGCTCCACCCATGGTTTCAGCTGCTCAGGGCAAAGGGGCTCCATCCACTGAGCTCCATCTTGCATAACGTCTGTGGTCTAAGAAAAGCACAGGCACTTTTAAAGCATGGGTCTCGTTATTGGCATCTGACTGAGATCGCCCTGTAGTGATGCTAAGTTTGAAAAGAGTGATCCCCAAAACCTGTCTTAAAGGGGTGCGAATAGAATAGAATAGAATAGAATAGAATAGAATAGAATAGAATAGAATGAAACAGAATGGAACAGAATGGAATGGAACAGAATGGAACAGAATGGAATGAAATAGCACCAGTAAAATGGAATTTGCAACAAGCCCCTATCTCTTCTGAGCTTTATGCTCATCCAGAGGCTTTTTAGTTGACCCCTCACCAGCTAACAAAGCGAGTGTGGTACTGATGTAGCAGGGAGGGTTGGGTCCCAGAGCCGGTTTGGTGAGGGTGGATGTGCATGCTGCTGAGTGAGAAGTATTCTGCCTGTTTTCTGGGGGGGTTCAATTAAAAACTGCAGTGCCTTAAGACTCCAAAATCAGAGCTGGGCACTGAGCATGGCAACAGTGTGCACAGTGCCCCAGGCATGGCACAGACCAAGAGAACCTGCACAGAAAGCAAGATTTAGAAAACCTCATTTATCAGCATGTTTTATTCTTATTCTCATTTTTTAAATGGTGTGAACCTAACTCTCAGTGGCAGTGGAAGTGAAAGACCAAGAGGAATGAGGCATCTGGCTGTGCTGACACACCAATTCACAGTTCTTGCTTTATTCTTTTTTCCCTTTTCTCTTATTCTGGGGCAGGTGGGATGAGTACTGAAGAGCAAAACACCTCTATCCAGAAAAGATATGGGGAGGGGTGGAAAACCAGGCAAATGATAAAGAGTCCACTAGCTGTGTAACACCAAGCTGGGAGCTGGAAACCATTCCCTGCGTAGGCTACCGTACCACCGCAGTGAGGCAGGGAAGTTCTGTTTTCACATACCATGTATTTCAGAGGAGTGTTCCCCAAATCCATGGTCTGATTTCCAGCTGTGGTTGTATTATCAAGTGAATAAGGACCGTGGTCTGGGTGTCAGGAGCCAGTCAGCCCAAGCAGAAACAGATGAGGCAGGCAAGGAAGGCAGAAATATTGAAGAGGAAAGGTTCACGGCAAAAAATGCAGTCAGTTCTAAGGAAAATGGTTGTTTGAAGCTTATGCTCCCTAACCCAGTTCCAGTGCCCTTCATGGGAACGTGAGCTGGATTTGATTTGGGCTCTCGGAGGTCAGTGCTTTATCCACTAAGCTGTAGCTGCCTAAACTGAGTGCGCAGCCCAAGAGACGATTGAGAGCTTTGCCTGGTTTCTATTCTGTTTGCACTTTGGGGAGTTGGTTTCAGCAGACCAAATAACACTGTAACATTGCCCAGATGATAACACACCAATTATAAAGTTCACTGTGAGGGATCTTGCTGTGAGCTGACTGAAGGGTTCTGTATCGCTTTTGGTTTTGGTAAGCTCTTCGGGGTGTAGAGAGAAGCCAGGGCGTGATGTAGGGCAAGACATCCAAGGCTATGGCAAATTCTTAAATCTTTCAAAACTCTTGTGTTATTTTGGGTTTTTTAAATTAACAATTCAATCATAATGCAGCTTTGAATGCTGCTTTCCATATTCTTGTTGGGGCTGAGAAATAATGGTCGATGCACTTGAAACAGGAATTTGCCTTTTGATCCCACCTGGCTGTTGCTGTTGGCATTACTGTGGAGGCTGGGCTGCCTTAACACTGGCCCAGTGGAAGATGCACTGCAGGTGTTATGTTACTCCTTAGAAATCCTCAATGACCTTACCTCAGTCCTCAATTTGTGATCTTGGGAGATGGTGGAGCCGTAGAAGGTTCAGAAAGCCATTAGCAGGAGCAGCGAGCTGAGTTACTACTGAAACTTTCCCCGTTCTCTGTATCCTTTCTCTTACCTGTCCTTTCTGTAATTTGTTGACTTGTGAGTGATTTTCGTTTCTCTTTTTAAATTTTTTCCCCAAACATTGTATCAGTAATGCAAAAGAACAGTTTTAAATATTTCAGTGCTGTTATAATAAACCCAGGGTGCTATTATGAAAAGCACGTGGAGGCACAGACAGAGGCTGTTGAACACTCCCACTCTGCATAATGGCTCAAGGGCTAAACTTTTATGTTAAGCTTTGGATGGAAGGGTTATCTTTTGACAAGTCTGAAGTGCTGACAAAAACCCCACATGTTTTAAGCAGTGAAAAAAATGCCAGACAACTAGAAAGTTGTACTTCTGGAAAAAGTCTGTAATTCTGATGCTGATTTTGAAAGGGACTGTGATGCCATTGTGGGTCATCACATGGACAAACTGGTGAGGGTACCAGTGGAGGTGAGCAGCAATTCTTTGGGAATCCTTCCCTACCAACCTGTCTTTAATTTGCTTTCCTAAGAAAATAAGATTTATGCAGTTGTTTCACCTGTCTGCCCATCCTCTTCCTTCTCTCTACCACCTTCCCAGTAGCTGACCAGCAGATTCAGAAGTGTCAGCCTAGTTTGACAGAGGAATAAAAGTCACTGGTTTATGAGACTCACCAAGTGGATGGAGAGGAGAGGGATTCAATCTGGTGTCCTTTGTGAGGTAAAGGCAGGACATGGTCACGTTGAGCAGCAATTTGCTGCCAACTTGCACATGTTCAGTAGGTGCCCAGCTCCTGAGAAGTGGCACTTTATGGTGTCTCTGCATGATGATGGGAAAGTCACAGAGGACATAACACAGTCAAGAAAATAATTTTGGAAGAGATAAGGGGGGAAGGTTGCTAGGACAAAAAGGGTAAAAATCATGGTAAAGCAAGAATACTTCTGCCATTATTTGACAAACACTGAGCACAAACAAGTCTGGTGCACAAATGTGCTCAGGGATCCTGTTTCAGTTTTGGCACTCAGAAAATCTTTTTATCTGCCAGGAAATGGGGAAAAATCTTTGCCAATAAATAATCGAAGGAGGGAAAGGGGGGAAAGAAGGGGCTTCCAGGATAGTTTTTGTTCTAATAAGTATTGTTGGAAGTTTTGGAGGAAGAATTTGCGTACTACACATCTCCATTCGCAAGCTCTCCTTGTGTTTATTTTTACTAAAATAATCTGAAAATTATTCTTCTTGTGAAATTTAGGAGACATTCCCCCACACTGATCACCACAATTAATACAGGTTTTTAAGTAGAGTATTGACATTTGGTGCTGTTTTCTGCCCACCTTGAAGAGGGTTTCACCTTTTCCCTGATGGAACACTACAAACAGTCAGATCTGCAATGTTCACTTTTTATCAGAATGAAGATACTTAATCTAAGTTGACACTATGACTCAGTTGTGCAGCTTGTTTTTTATGCCCAGCAATAATTTGTTATTCTTCCCAGCCAAAGCATATCTGGAAATATTGAGGCTACAGTCATTGTCCATCAGTGCAGACTCTGGATTTAAGATGAGGCTTCAATAGACCAGTATAATTTACCTTGTTTTACTGCCTAACTGATGACACAGATGATATAAAAAATAAGTTTCTGCTGCAGCTGGAATGGCTAATTGCTAATAGGAATTTTGCCACCAACTTCAGCAAGGATAAAACACTAATTGATTCATGCAAAACTACCTCAGCATCCTGTTAAATGCTATAAGGAATTATTGCAATGAAAATTGTGGAAGGAATATGGATGCTTTACTGTTGTTACAGGAGAGAGCTTCCCTGCCTGTGTGCACCACGCTGTGTTACATGGCAGTGAAAGGTGTGGTGAGTTGACATGAAAAACTGCTGACTGTACCCATTCCACCTTCAGGGATCCTTCTGCGAGCTGAAGTTTCCCTGTGCCTGTAAGTCAGCTATTATTTCCAACCTGCCCTGTTCCAAGAAACATAAATATCAGAAACAAGGTTAGAAAAAAGGCGAGGCATTCTTCATCTTGGTGTGAACCTAGCTCTCATCCTTCTAGAGCCTGCACAACCTTCACTTTGAGCCCCGACTTTTTAGGAATGGGGTTGCTGTCTTGAAAAGTGCTTTCCCAATGAATATCAGATGATATGACCTGAACATCAGACAGGTACATGCCTTTAGGGAACTGCAACTGATAAAAACACAGTTAGGAGTGATTTCCGATCAGTTTTTGGCCAGCTGCTTCCCCTCCAGGCTCTTAAGCTGTGTTTACACGCCTTCTCTTCACTCCAGCATCCCTTACATCAGAAAACCTCTCTTTATCTTCACACCTAGGCTGTACCTCACCCACCCGTGTGCCTCTGAAAGGCTTGTGACAGAAACACTTCCATGGGCTTACGGTGCCCACAACATGCTATGGAGGTGTCTCATGATACAAGTAACTTATCTGTTCAGTAAAACATGATGCTTGAATTGCATTTCTTAGTGGGGAATAGCATTAAATAGCTAAGGCTAGTACCAGAACTGAGGCAGTGCTCGTTTTGAGTGAGAACTTCCTCGTCTTCCTTTTGGACTATTGCGAAGTTGGTATTTCTTGTTTCAAATACAAACCCCAGAAATTTATATGGCCACCCCATAAATCAAGAGCTACAAAAAAGTAATGTAGGCAGTTGAAAGGACCACTGCCTACAGCTGCTACAACCACTCATCACGTTTACTAAAGTTTAAGGAAAAATGCCAGCTGAAGGTGAAAATACATCGGCTGTGGAGCAATGTTGGGGCATAGCATATGCTTAGTGACATAAATAGGAGAATATTTTTCAGCTGATACCCCACCTAAGTTTATATTTACGCTCAGACCATGTCTAATGGCTCTTTAGATCAGGGGCATTGCTAAGCTTCAACATAAAAAAGTAGTTATGTGGAAAAGCTAAGTACACCCCTTAAAATCTGCAGTAGAGAAGAGGGTCTGCAACACCCTAAATCTCAGCTTCTGGAAAAGACAGGAGATGGCATGCCTCATCTGAGGTACTGGTGGGAGCAGCAGCTGCTCTTTCCCTGCTGCTGGAGCAGGTGTGGGTTCTAACTATAGGTACAGAGGTGCCTTCTGCCTGCAGCAGGGAGTTGCCCGTGCTGGTGGCTGCAGTCAGACTGCTGACATGGAGGCTTAGAAGATGCAGCCCTGGGTACCACCACCAGCTGCCATGAAACAATGTGAAAATGTTTGTTTAGTAAGGACTGTAAAATGTCCCCGACACTCAGAACTCCTAAGTATTTTCATAATTTCAGGGGAACTTTTCCTGGCAGACTTTGATCATATTAAATAGATTTCCCATGATATCATAATGCTCCATTTGTTATAAATGTGCTGATTTGCGGATGTGCAATTAGCTGACTCAAGCAAAAAAGCATTATAGATATCCTGTGTATGAAGTGGCAGTTTATTTCTCTCCATATGGTCTATAACTTGTTCCATGCTGCTTACCGTGGGGTCTGGGCTTGCTGCCCATTGCTCATCACAGTTTATAGAGAGGAAAATTGAAGGCAGCCACGGAGTTAATTCTTTGCAATACATTTATTTCCTTAAGGCAATACCTAAGCTGTTTGCATCAGCCCAAACATCCCCTTGGAAGCAGGTGAGTCCTGACTGTTCCCTCTGCGGAGTGAGGTCGAGTTGAAATCATCTTAGCAAAGGGCACTGCATGACTGGAGAGCCAGAGGCTTCCCAGAAGGAAAAAACAGGGCTTCCCAAATCCTCCGTAACTCGTGGCCTTTCAAGGATTTTTTTCCCTGCCATATGTTTATCACTACTTGAATGGATCTATACAAATGGCTAAATCAAGTCCCTCTTAAGTCCATGGAAAGACTTCCTTGGACCTCAGCAGTGATGGGATTGCATCCTAAATTAATAGACCCAAAAAGATTAATTTGTAAAATATGCTCAGTGCAGGATCAATTGTTTTGCTGTCGAAGTGGCAGCTGGCACCTCACCTCACTGCACATTTTTAGTTCTTGTAGTAGTAAGTAAGTATATTCTACTCTCCTCTCTGGTTTCTCTCCTCTTCCTTTCAAATGAGTGGGGAGCATGGAAAAAAAGAGATCTGTGGGAGCAAGAGCATATATTAATGTACAGGGTTAAACTTTCTGAGGACAAGGAATTTTTTTTGCCTCATCAGCATGTTTAACAGTTGCAAATCTCAGTGTACGAGGAAATGTCTTACATTCAAAGACTGTTAACAGCTGTGAAATTAGATTTACAAATCCGAATATATAACTGCATATTTTATATGCTGTTGCATATCATTTGCGCATATATTCATGAAACTGTCTGAAATTTGAGTGTACCGTTTCAGTGGGAACTTCCAGATTTCTTAACCATGAGATCGTTAAATGAAAGACTTGCCATATGCAAATTTTGAAATTTGTGCAGTATCACATGATGCCTTTTGAAGATAACACCGAACTAAACCCAACAGATATATAAGTATAAATAGTTATTTGGAAGGTGTGAAACATTCTTATTAAGAAAAAAATATTTTAATCGTGTCTACCTTAAAATAACTCTTTAAGTGGGTGCAGTTTTATATTATGATTGGGATTTTTTTAAAAAATAGTATAAGCGACACATTCCACAGTGCTTCATTTCATTCTTAGAAATAGCCTGGGTTTTGTATTTAGAGATGAGTCATTTTGAGGCTGAGGCACTCACCTTTCTGGCTCAGCCTATAGCTCTAAGGATGGAAAATACATAACACTATTGTCTTGTACAAATCACAATTCATCTGGTATTGAAACTCTCCAAAAGGAAGCGAATGCAATACTTGGGAGTCTTTGGAACATGAAAGCCGAGTACATGGCCAGCAGACGTGCTGCTTGGAAACCTATGGGAATATTCACTTAATTGCAACTAAAGCCTTGATTCTGTGTTTAGGAATCCTGATCTGCTCACACAGATCTCAACACATGACTGAAATAATCTGTTTATCCAGCATATGGTTCTTTGTGAGGACTGGATAGAAGTCAGTTACTCGGTCTCGTGTGTCATTTGTCACAGAGTGCTGTGTCCTTCTAAGTGCTCCCTTTCTCGTCCAGGGCCATGGAGGCATTTTAGCAATGCAAAGAGGTGATTAGAGACACTTCTGCTGGAATGTATGCTGTGGTGCTTAATGAAATTAGTTTGGCTTATGACAGGGGCATGGAGAGGCAGCCCTGGGCTTTGTCCTACTCACTGTCACTGTTTCCCAGGGTGACATTGGATGTGTCAGTAGTGACCTGCTCTTTGCTGTGCTTTCAGCATGCATGATGCTAGCAGGAGCAGGGAGGCTGGGAGTTTCCAGGTGCGCTTGAAGGTATTTGTTCAGGAGAACCAAATCTTTAAAACCGGGGTTTTCTAGCTGATATTACTGTAGCTGATATTTGCATGTAAGGAGAATAACATCTGCTTGGTTTAGCAGGAAAACTATTCTATCTCATAAGTGCTGTCTCCTTCTCCCCAAATCAGTGACCACATCTATCTCAGACATGTGACAGCAGAAAAATAAAAAGGCTCCTCAAATCTTTGCTTAGTCCATCTTCCTGTATCCTTCTGCCTAGAACAGTGGAGTCAGCGTGGCTGATCTGGGCCATTAGTGATTTGTGTCTGTACTTACTTGGAGATGCATTTTTCAGGTTAGGTCCTTTTCTAATGCATGCAGTAAAGTACTACTTGCACTGGCTTCTCTACAATAAGCAGTGTGTGAGCTATACAGAGGAACTGCCACTTGACCCCAAATAATGTCAGATTTTAAATTCATGAAGAGCGGGTTTTTTTTGAATGAAACAAGGTAGTGCCCAACATCCACACAGATCTTAAAGCAAAAAGAGGCAGTGTCAGGAAAATGCAGCCAAACTGAAATCCCAAGAAAGTGATAACAAAATGCTTCATTAAGCAGAAAAAAAATAAAAAGAGGAAAAACCAACCAACCAAAAAAAAAAAAACCAACCCAACCAAAACCCACTACAGAAAAAGCTATGCTTAACTGTCAGTGAGAACTTTAATTCTTGTTGGCTTTTAAACTCCCCCCACCAGAAAACTGAAACTGTTCAGTCATACTGAGATTTTCTGCAGAGGAACCAGAAGCAGCAGCTGAACAGGCGATGTACTACCAACCGTGAGAGCAGCCAGATTTTGACACCATGTTTTCACTAGGTGCCCTTTCAGCAGCAGTTTCTGTAGGTCTTTCAGTTGGACCATGAAAGTAATCTCTTGTAACGGGAAAAACAATGAAGGTGAAAAGCGCTCTGCTCCCTGGCTTAGGTGGAGCAGCATTTGCAGCCCTTGCTCCCCGGCAGAAACTGCACTGAAGGGTTTGTGTAGCTGGTGTGCCTTGCCAAATTCAGCCTGTTTCTTACACATCTCTCTTTTTGCTGTATTAAACAGGGATCTAAGGTTTTACAAATGTATGTTGCACTCTGAAACCACTGCAAAGACGTCAGGAATCGTGTGCTCTCCTGAGGACTGGTCTCCTCAGGGCTCTGCAGGTTTTGCTCTCATTAGTGGAGACTTCAGAGCCTCTGGTGCTGACTCCCAGAGAAAGCCTGTGTGCCTCCATGGTAAAATCATGGCTTCTGGCTGTGTTTCCAGCAGTTCTTCAAGAGCTGAGAAGCTCTGCAGTCTGAGGGGTGCTTTGGGAAGTTACCTGGTGTCTGCACCCTGCGTCCTCCGCTCCAGGTCAAGTGTGGGCAGATGTGCAAAAGGCATCAAAGTAGGTGAGAGGAAGAAAATTTTGCACTGTGCTGTGCCAGTTAAAGTTTTGGGCTGGAGCTGGACCTCAGCAGGTTGCCAGGTTGGCTGCCAGGCAGTGCGGGGCCCTCGGTACCACTGGGGCCCCTGGGTTTGGTTCTGCATTGTGTAAACGCCCATCTCATAAATGAATAACAGCAATTTTTTTTTTTTTTCTGGGTCTGAGCTTTGTTTGCTTTTGCTTTTTCTTGGACAGTGAACCCGAGCCTTGAGAAAATACGCAAAAAGTTTTTAATATCCATGCCTCCAATGAGGCAACGACGGCGCATCTAATCTTAATCTATATTGTTTGTACTTTTGCTCAGTAGAGCAGCTAGAAGAAATAATACATTTCTTCTTTAAAGTCCTTTCCCCGCCCCTGCTGTATAAGTGTTACTTCCTGCCCTCCTGCTCCCTCAATAGCCCTTCCCTTTCCTGTTTTGGTTATAAGCTTTCATAGAGACTCCTGGCTTGTCTCCCTGCCAAATTTGTCTTCTGCTCAGGTGAAGTAGGCTATTTGGATTTGAGCACACGTGCCGGATTTGAGCATATACCTCTGTGGGATTGCCTGACCAGGTCCTCCTCCATGGCAGGCACGTAAGTATCTGGGGACCGTGCCTGTTGGCAGGGAATTTGTTGACCAAAATTAATGTGACTGGATGTGAAGGAGAGCACATATTGTGATAAACACAGAAGGTTTGTGTTTTGGTTATAGCCTGGTAGGATAGTTTACAATTGTATAAAATGGTAATTAAGCTTTTATGGCAATGCTACATTAATATGCGTCCCCTGGCAGTGAGGGAGAAGCTGACTTCGTGAAGCGAGTGTTCCTTCATTCCGGATCTGTCTCCATCAGCTCGAGGGGAATTGTCACAGGTTTATTTACATTTCTTCTGGGATTGAAGGGAAACCAAGGCAAAGTGATGCCAGCATTAATGAAAGATCATTATGTCGATTTCCTCTATTCACTTACGAGTCTGCCTTTCCTGGTCATTAGTTATGATTATGATTTTTCAAAGCCTTTATTTAAGGTATCGTTCTCCTGAAATACAGGTACGGTTGGCCCGTGAGTGAGAGCCCTCAGTCATGTATTTTCACTTGACAGTTCAGTTTTGGGTTTTGCATAATCCATATTTTACAAGATTAGGTACTTCTTGTTTTTATTTCTGTAATTTAAGGGGGAAGGGAAACAGTTTGTATTAATAGCAACCTGATCCAGTCGAGTTGCTTTTTTACTGTTTTTGACTAATTGAGTTCCTAGTGCTTCTCCAGGCTATTTACTTGACTCATTTTTAGGAAGTTCTAAGCATTTACTTGATATTTACTTTTAGGAACTCCCAAAGTGTATCTTCAAGGTGGTGTGTAAATTCTTAAAGTGAACCTCTCTTCACAGAAAGAAATTTTACATGGTTCAAAGCATTAATGGAGCAGTGAAGTTCCTCCGTTAGGAGACTCCATTAGCAGTCAGTTGTTGGAGCTTGGAAGGAAAAGTTTTCTGGAGCATGGCCTGGCTCTGGGAGTCTCTCTGCCCAGCAGCAATGGCACTTCTCTTAATCACCCCACTTCCTCAGTGAAGTGCCTTTTGCAAAGCAGATCTCTTTAAGCATTTCTTAACATGCTGAGTTGAGATACTGATAGCTGGAGTTCCCCTTAGAGTCATTTGAATTCTTACGCTTCAGTTTGCAAAACCTACCAGAAAAGGGATGGGTTAAAATTAACAACACTGCATGCTTTAAAAGTCTCAGCAACATAAACTAAGCAGATGTGCCGGCTTACAAGGGCATCAGTCTGTGGCCTCCGTGCTGGCCCCAAATCTCCACTGATTGGCAGATGTGCTATTTAAGTGCCGTGGCGGACACCGAGAGGTCAGGGCTGCCCACGGACTGTGGCTGGCAGTGCTGAGGACTGAGCTGTTCTGGACTGACAGTCAGGTCCAGGTGAAGCATCTGTTCTGCTGCAGTCATGTTTTGCATACTGTATAATTTTTTGTATTTCTACTCACTTTTCCCATGCTCAAGAGCACTGAGGGGTGACAGAAGGTTATGCAAGTTTCTGTGGTCGTGCCAGGATTGCGTGCATGTTCCCAAATCTAGCAACTCATCTGCCAAAGTCCTGGCTTAGTGTGCAACCTGGGTGCCTCATAAACTGTCTCTTCTCTGGTTTCCAGGTCTTGTGTCTGCTGTGGGTATCTGCAGCAGATACTGGACAAGGCAGTTCCCACTGGGTATGTCAGTGTCATAAGGGAGAATTCAAAATTAATGTCTTATTCCTAACAGAAAGTAACTTTTGAATAGTCTTCCTTATGGAGGTGAACTGGTGTTCATCTTACTCTTGATAGCCCTGTAGGTACTGGTATTTCCATTTCCTTCTCTGTAAAATATATATTTGTCTTGCAGGTGTGTCATGACTTTATTTAACAGCGTCAATCTTTTTGAGAGCTGCTCAGGAAGAAGGCTTCGTATTTTTACTATTTTCTTGTAACTATTTAATATTGAACTGTTCAGATGCTAGGGTGTAACAGTGGAGAAAGGTGATGGCCAGGCACCTGCAGCAGATGGTCAGTGCAAAAGGCTCGTCTCCTGCTGGCAGTGCAGCCAAACTCCCGCATAAAGGCAGATCTTCAATGTGAATGTGCAAGCTGAGCAGGAGACAAAAAAAAAGCAGCTTCTCTTGGAACTGGGCTTCACTTCAGGCTGACTGGGGCAAGGGCAGCACTGTTGGGTAGGTCTCTCTGCACAGGCAGGCAACCAGGAGCGAGTGCAAATTGAGAAATTCTGACCACTGGGTCCACGGGTTGGTTTTTCAAAGGATGCCAGGAAATGGAGCTCAGAACACAAATGGAGATAGTCATTGTGGCACCTCCATATTATATTATGAGAGTGTGACTGCTACTATTTAAATACCTGCTATAAAACAGTCAAGCATCTGCATGTCATTGAGGATTGAAAGTGCCTTTCTGGATGTAAAGCCCCCATGGGGCTGCCCTTTGGTGTGATCAAGTGGCTAAATGCTGTATTTTCTCTGTGAGGTCTCTCTGCGTTGCTTGAGGAAGTTCTTCAGGGCTCTGGGACAAAGGTGAACGATGGTGACACCGGCTGTGCTGCAACTGTGGCTGCAGAGGGAAGTAGACTCTGAAACAGGGGGTCCCAGAAGGAGTCACAATTATGACTGACATTGTGCTGGAGAAATGAGGCTCCCAGGGAGAAGTGGGGTCATGAGCAGAGCTGGTGGTGAATCTCTGGTGGGAAGGCTGGAGAGCCACTGTACTACAGCAGCTTTATCTGTAATGAGCTCAGATCTCAGCTATGGTCCATATAAGCCCAAATGACCTGACTGTCTTGAGTTCAGAGGGTCTCTCAGGTTTTTGTTCTCTAAATCCAGTGGTCAGAGAGAAATGTCCATTTTTTCAGTTTACTACTGAAACCTGAAACACTTTTCCCGCATTGCAGTCATTATTGTATTTATAAAGTGAAAGCTATTAAAATGTTTAGCAAATTAGTCTATTAGTGTTTGAAGTGCACTTTAAAATGCTGCAGGAACACGACTTGTAGCTTGCTAATTCTGGGGTTAGCACAGATCTGCACAGATCGCACATCTCTGTGTGCAGGATTTTGGATTCACATTAGCTGTTTAAGCTGACATTGAGAGTATTCTGTCAGCTTCTTAGATCAGCATCAGCAATTCCTTGCACACTGCGTTTAACCACACAAGTGTGACTTCCTGTGGCAGACTCAGTGGTCAAGTGGAGTAAGATGTGTTAAATGGCTCGTTCGTTATCTCACACATTCTCTGGGCTGAGGTTTTGTTCCCAAGTAAGACAAGCCTGGGGCAAAGGAATATCAACAATTCCTCACACCAATAAGAATGGTTAGATCAGTCGAAAATAACTTGTAATGATTAATAATTTAAATGTTGAGGGGGGATGTATGGGAGATGGAAATGAATAATAAGGTAAATATTTGTATAAATAGCTGTTTGCCTTTTCTACGAATGCCAGAAAAGAGCTTCTTTGAAGGTCAAAGAATCATGAGCAGCTTGAAACAAGGTAGATCCGTAACAGGTTCAAAGCATGAGGTCTTGATTTCTATCAGGGAGCTTTCAGAACTTACGCTAAGGGAGTGTCTGTCCCAAGGACACAGTTGTGTCTGTAAATATGAACGGCAGTGGAAGTCTCCAGGTCCACCTGGCGTGCTGGAGTAAAGCCCACGGGATTCAGTGTCTGAAGTTAGCTGGCTGTGGATATTTGGTACACCTTTTGTGAGCATGATTTCATGACCCTCCAAAAGCTGTTATGACCTTGTCCTGGCTCCAGGGGAAAGCGTTTTAAACCTCTCCCATTGCCCCTGGAGGTGTGACCTCTGGGTGGTTTGGTGCTGGACAGGTTAGGGCTGGGATCACCCTGTGCCATGGCAGGCTCTGCACGGGGCCACTGGTCAGAGGTGGCTCAGTCACTCAGTACCAAGCTCTGCAAAAGTTTTATTCCTAAGAGGATAACCGTGTAAGTAGAGAAAACAGGTCAGTGAAGGAGCACAGTGCAGCTTGGCCACTCGATTTTTTCTCAGTCTGGAACGAGAGGGAAAAGCCTTAGAGACCCTTCAGAGCCACAGACTCTCCTCCAAACATTATGGTTTGCTCTCTTTTTCCTGTTTATTCTCTGTGACAGGTCTTTTGTGGTTCCAACCTGAGCTTTTTGCTTGTGTATTTGGATAACCCACTGGGATAGGTAGAGTGGAGCGGGAGGACTTTTCTCTTATCTGATCCATGGCTCCTCCACTACCAACCTCCACAGTAATTTCTGTCATTTGGTTCCCCCTCTCCTCCTATATTTCTTCCTCCTGTTTCATTACTTGCAGTCAGCCAGGTCATGTCAAGCCACCACATTAAGTCTCATGTGATAATTCACAAAAAAATGCAGGTATTTTCCCGAAGATTCCCGACATTATCGATTCCATACTAATTTTTGGCTCTTTTTTGGCTATAGATCTTGGTAATCATACATTTACTAAAAGCCAGGAAGAAAGGACTGTGTTTTTAGGATCTGAACAGATGGAAGAGGAGAGGAGTGTTATTTCAGGACGAAGGCACCTTCCCTGCAGCACTGTCTCAAAGTGGCTGCCCATTCTCACCAGGGCTGGGCAAGAAAGGTCAATGCTGATGCTTTCGAGAAGGGTTAAATCCAATTTAGCCAATCTGCTAATTTTTGAAGATGAATCCCAGACAGAAGAGATGGATGAGAGTGGGTCAAAATGTGTCACACAGAATGAAACAAACAGTATTATCTGCAAACTTTTTTAAAAAAAATTTACAGTTTCGTAGTATTGAAACAATATTCTATAAATCTCAACGATGAACACTCGATTTCACATATCACCTGTGAACAAAGCTAAGCAGATCTGCTTTAATTTCAGGCAAACAAGTGGTGCTAGTGCAGAGATTTGCCATCCCACAGATGTAATGCTTTCAGAATAAACGAGGCTGAATACTAGGATTCGGGGTCCCTAGGAAGAACCTCCTCCTCTCCACATTTAAATAATATGTCATTAATCTGCCCCAGAGTAAAGTGTAGCACATTGGAATAGATGTTGTGCACAAACCGGAACAATTTTGCAATTAAGACCCCTCTACAATGAAATTTTTATATCTTTTTAGACATAATTACCTATGGTGGAAACTCACGTGGATGAGCCTGACTGCATGTTACTGTAAAATAAAATATCAACAGAGGAATTAGTAATATTTGACGTGGTATGTGAAATTTGATGGACCTCCAACAAATACCAGATTTTCAGTAACTTCTGTGTATTAGGAAAACAAAACAAATTCCAGAAGTCTGCAAGCATAATTTTGCGTATAAATACTAATATATAGCAAAATCTTATCAAGAAGAAGGAATGTGGCTGCTCACAATTGTGTTACTAAGCCCCATATTTATTACCTGTCACATGTAGCTGACATAAGTATCAGTGACGTATGGTCCTAAAAATTACTAAAAATTTTGCTGGACCGTCGTGAAACCACTGGTGCTTGATTTGTGCTTAAAATAATGTCCAGAGAGTAATACAGAGATTCTCAGTGACCTTTATAAAGGGAACATTTTCTGGGCTGTTTTCAGAGAAGCCTCTTAAAGCAGCAGTGGGACAGTTGTGCCTTTTATGCATAGGAAGAGTAAAAAGTCTTCAAAATAAAGAGTTACACTTCCATTTAGGATGAGACGGCGAGCTAGCAATGGGTCCCTGGAGGCATTTTGGATATTGAAAGATTGATGAAGTGCTTTGCAGGAAAGGATTCCCCTCATGTGCTGTTTTATGTTCTTTTGTGTTATTTCACTGGAGGCCAGATAACAGGCTCAATCCTGTTTCCATTTAAATGAGTGATGAAAACCGTCCATTGACTGCAGGAGAGCAGGGATCGAGCTTGATGCGTTGTTGCTTTATGTTACAGTAACAATTGGTTGTCATGCATCAAACACTGCTCCTGAGGTCTGTATCTGTGTTTCAGTCACAGGACAGTAGCAGGTCTTTGCTGCTGATTTTGGTGGCAGCAAAGCTTGAAGGCAAAGTTGCCGTAGCTTCTGGGATCTGGGCATGTCGTTACGAGTAATGCTGTGTTAAGGCCCTCATGTCTGGATGGTTAGGTGTATTCTCTTGTAAGTAAGGATAATTTAATTAATTTTGACTAATTTAGCAGCTTGTGGTAATTGTGGATTCCAAAATTCATCTGAAATGGGGACGGTATTGGGTTCCAGGCTTGTTCTGATGAAGCCAGTGATGTGCTCTTGCTTACTTTAGTGCACAGCAAGGCTTGTACTGCTTGGCAAGGCTCGAGGAGAAGGACGTGGTGTCACACTGGCTGAGTGTGACTCTCCAGGGACAATGTTTTCCTGGAGCCCCCAGGCTCACTGGGCAGGGGATTGCTGTGCCCAGGGCAGCTGATGCTCCCCCTGCCTCTGGAGCTGGAGGTGGCACAAGACACCTGGTAGCAAAGGCAGGTGGCCACCATCCATCCACGAGACTGCACTGGGGATTATTTTCAGCCTTTCCACTTCCATATGACAAAGGTAATCCAGTGTACCTGCCTTTCTGCTGGTATATTTCTCTCCAGTCCTCCCCATCTGTGAATCCGAGGCAGACTGAGCGTCCCCCAGCAGCTCTGGAGGATGCAGGCAATGCTGCCACTGCTGCCAGGCTGCAGCTCTTGCACCAGTTGGAGGATTAGGCAGGATGGAAGGAGCTCAAATCCCTCAGCTGCTCATGTCAGATATGGAGGAGCTGCCACAAGACATTAGCTTACCTTAGAAAACAGGAGGGAGAGGTGTTTGCTGGGTAAGTACATCAGCAAAGGCACAGCTGTTCTCCAGGTATCTCGCAAAGCAACAGCAACTGGTTGCTGGATTTTATGAATTCTGAACAATATAAATAAAACAATGTTTAGTCTTTCTGATCTGAATATATTGCTCTGGTAACAGAATTTAGCTGTTTCTACGATACGTAATAAAAATACAGTTTATTCTGAATTTTCCTACCTTGTTCTTTATAGAGATGTCTGCTGGCATCATTGCTCCTTCTGTAAATGCTGTGAGGACTTTCCAGGCTCTTACCCACAGCCTGGAGGAGGTCTGTGGGCTACCTGGAGGCTGTGCAAAGTGATTGACAAAGGAAGCCAGAGTCAGTAGGCTTTAGTGTACCATGGGGGATACATCTGCCTGGGAAATCTTTTTTGAGACCCACAAATCAGAAAAGATTGAAAATTGCTGCTGTAACCAACCCAGATCCTTTTAATACTTGTAGTAACGTGCTCCCTTTCATTAAAATGATGACAGTGATGGGGTCAGGCAGGTTTGGGTGTGCAGCAGTTGGTATAATTTACAAGTGGTGTAATTTGGCACAGTGGCAGTGCATCAATATGGTTTAGCATCACCCAGGAGCTTCTCCTTTACGTGTGTGTGTGTGTGTGTGTCCCCTAGGGAGGCAAAAGCAAACAAGAGGGAAAAGGATTTGTGTGCAAAGCGGATTAACCACTTGATATTGCATTGTTGGAAATTATTTAATGTGGCTTGGGCTAAGGAAGGGAGGTGTATATACCTATATATAGGTCTACAGTTAACAGGAGAGTCATGAACTTAAAATTTTTGCAGGACATAGATCTCAACAGCTTCATTTAGATGCACTAACTGAATCATAAATGCATCAAAAGGTGCACTATTTGCTTGCTGAAAATCCCTGTTACATTTTAAAATCTCAAATCTTCAGCATTTGGAGGATTCATTTTTTCTTCATATAAGGGACTTCTATTTCCTCTGGTATAAGAAAAGTGGCTGGGAAGTCAGGAGAGTGGAACTGAAATTCTGACCTGTATTGACATGTCACAGCATTTGCCAGTGGCATTTATTGCTCCTGAAGGGTGTGTTTTATTATGATTTTCTATATGTGTATTAGTCAGGATATGACTAATAAACAAAAGGAGATGTATTAAGGAACTTCTGTGAATCTAAAGGAGAAAAATAGTTATTAACACTGTACAGAGTAATGGTTATGTACTTTAATGTTGGCATGCATCCACATTCGTGGATTCCCCTTCCCCACTTTCTTTGCTACTAGGATGAAGGAAAAAAGCGTTCCTGTGTGTTTTGCACCGTGTGTTCTGGGACTTCCAAGTGCGTCAGCGGTCTGGGTATTAGGCGTCAGATGGATTAACTTAATTGATTTCTTCAGTTTACCTAACATGGCTTTTGGTTCAAGGTCTGCTTGCTTCCAGTTTTAAACGTATAACTCGGCTGTGGGTGTCACGTTTGTTTTGTCAGTAAGCTGTAAAATATTGGTAGGTTTTCATGCAAATGTGAAAGGCTTCGCTTGCCAATAGATGCATAAAATAAATAGAGCATTCATACTGTTGGACAGTTTTCATAACGTTTATGTGATGCAGGTTATTTCTCAGGGATTAATGTTTTATATAAAATAGATTATCGGTTCAAAACAGCAGCATACAGGAGGTTTTTTAAGTCTGTGAACACATACACGTCAGCTTTAATTTAACAGATCGCATTCAAAGGATTAGCAGATCTCTTATAAAACATATGTTGTAAGTAGTACTGATAGTTTCTGTTGGTTTTTTTTTCCTTTAGAAATTTTAAGTAATAAGCAGTAACTTCACTGTTTTCTTTCCTGATTTTGTTGGTTTTTCTCCCCAGTGAACAGAGTATTTGCCAAGCCCGAGCTTCAGTTATGGTCTATGACGATACCAGTAAGAAATGGGTGCCAATCAAACCTGGACAGCAGGGATTCAGCAGAATCAACATATACCACAACACGGCCATGAACACCTTCAGGGTAGTTGGAGTTAAACTGCAGGATCAACAAGTGAGTAACTATATCGAGTTTCCTGTAAATTAACCTTTGATCTCATTTGGTAACCTCAGTTCTGTACTTAATGCAACATTTCCTGTTCCCTGCAAGGTGCCTACTGGTCTGTTTATACTCCAGTCATTCAGATTTTCTATCATTTTTTGCACACAGAATGTATCATAAGTTATTACTGCTTATTTGAAAAAAGAACGTTTGGTAGATGCCAGAGATTTGAATGTTATTTCCCCACCTCCATTTTTTCTTGTGAAATGAGTCTTATTCACTCTGCAGATTTTGCTCTCAGCTCCCCTCAAATTACTTTTTGTTTTTAGTACTGTATTAAAAATAGAAATAAAAATCAATTGTCTCGCACTGCTGTCCCACAAAGTGTGGTTGTTACATTGCTGTGATAAGCAATTAGCTCCTTGTAATGCACTCTAAAATCCTAGGTGCACACTGTGATCTGATTTACAGCGGACTAATTCTGCAGGACCTCCTTGGGTATTAAAGGAGTTATGTGGGATTTAGATTATCAGAACTGGGATCAGACCCCCGTTGGCCACCAAAGCACAATGCTCAGCCCAGGGCTGCCACGGTGTGGCTCCGGCAGCCTGGTTTGTGGTGTGCTGGGCAGCACATGCCATCAGAGCTCCCTAACCCAGTGTCACAATTAGACCCTAAACAGAAGTTTACTTGAGTGGAGTAGCAGTAGATGCATTGTAGAGCAGGAATTTCAGAGATGAGGGCTCCCTTTGTGTGCTGGCATGAGGCTGGTTGGCAGTGGCCGCTTCTTGTGCTCACCTCGAGCCCTCTGTGGGGCACAAGGATCAGGAAAAAGTGGGCCATTGGTTGCCTGTTGGTTCAGGAGTGGTGTTGCCTCCTGGGAAGGTGAGGTGAGCAGTGCTGCTGGTGTGAGAGATGGGCAGGGGCTGGGCAAGTCCAGCCAAACTGAGCCAGGTCAGGCCAACCTGGAGAGCAGGAGCCAGGGCACCACCACCCCTCAGCTGCCACGAATGTTGAATGGATTGATCTGCTTATGGAAAAGCAGATGATCCTCAGCTGACGGCTGTAAAGATGCTTGGGCCAACTGGAAAAGTTACTCAGGTTGCTTACTGGAAGTGGTAATGACTTTGCTATGCCGTGCACATACAGAGTCATCATTCTGAGAAAGGAAAAGCAGAACAAAAATAGGTGGATTTTGAGCACGGTGGTTTTCAGCTCCTTGCAGTGCACTTCTGAAACATCAGCCAAAAGTTTTGTGACTGCTTTTATCCTCCTCTGTAGAGCAAAGCATATGAATGGAGTTCCATTCAGAAATAGAGAATCTTTTCAAAAATAAATTAAATACAATCGCTTCTTAGTCAGTTGTGAAGGGTCGATACTGCTTTGTCCTGGGCCATGCCAGCAGGTGAATGTAGATGATTTTCATGTGACTTCAATCTACAATGGGACTGAATAGCTGGTGTAAAACAAGCAGAAGTCATAAAGTCAACATGTATATATGTAAGGGAAACTAAGTACCAGGGTCTGTCCTAATCAGAGTATGCAGTTTAAAGAGTAGGACATATTAAAATGTCAAATCCTAAGATGCACTTCGAACATGCTTTGCACTAACTGTAATATTTTATCTTGCTTGCAAATGTTCCAGTTTATAAAGAGGCTGCATGCTATCTAAAAATCATCTCAATTCAGAAGGAAACAGGTAGAAGAATATATTTTTCTAGAGTTTAAAGACTAAAAATCCTCTTTCAAATAAACAGAAAGTATCGGTTACCTTAGTCACCTAAAACTGCCTGAAACAAAGTGTTCATCTTAAATATGATTGCAAAAATCCAGTATTATGAATAAAGTTAAGACAGTGTAGCATAGTAGTATTCAAAGAAACACTCTGAAAGTCTCAAGATTCAGAATTTAATATATTTTATATGAGTCTCACATGGAATCATAAGCTTGCTAGGCTTGCTAAGTATTTGCATTTAAAGAGAACAGAAATGAATTTCAGTTAAAATAATTCTCTATTCAAGCCATTTCATGCTTGCTCTCAGGTTCTGTTAAATCTCGCCGAAACTGAGGCTTTAGTAAAGCTGTTGATTTTCCAGAAAATACATATTTATCTGAGAAGGACCAATCCTGAGCTAATATGTGATTTGGCATATGATGAAGCTAATGGAGCTACACAGATTTTTGAAGAGCTGAGAAACTAGTTTAAAATATGTAATACAACAATACCACGGAGGAACAATTTTAACTTTTCTTACATACTGTTTGGCAAGGCACAGACTAGAGCAGTCTTCATGGCTTCATCCCTGCCTGCCTTTATTTCCCTTTTAATTTTTGTTGTTTTATAATACACCTCTAATATCTCTCTTTAATTTTCATCCTCTTTTTCTACGTATCTTCTTCTGTGGACTCCTTGTCCTGTCTCTGTCTCGCTGCCTTTCTGTTTCCTAGCCCTTTTTTGGTGCATGTGCTGTAGCTTATGACGCCGTCGTCTCGTTCTGCTTACCTTATCTCCTTATCTCCTTATCTCCTTCTCTAGCTGATAGTGTCTGAAAAGTTCACCACAGACAGATATGGTTTGCAGAGTAGCAGGACTGGAGCATCGTTCTCCTCCCAGGAAGCGGCCCCCAGCTCTCGTTCCCCGTGTGTCTGGGTGAGGTGCTCGCCGCGCCTGGCGGCAGCACTGGCTTACAGAGCAGCCGTACCCGAACTCCCCTTTCTGCCCTGCACAAAGTGCAGCCTCGCACAGGTTCATGCTGGCCTGAGCAGGAGCCTTCAGAAAACCACAAGTACAGTCTTGAAGCTTTGAAGTCGCCACAGAGGCCAGAACTGGTTTGAAGCTAAGGCCAGATCCGTGTTATAATGGCTTAATGTCATGAGCTTTGATGTTTCCTTGCAGCCTTCATTTTGGACTCGATGTTCATTGAGGTCTTTTCCAACCCTAGCAATTCTATGATTCTGTGATTCTTGAAGCCAAACAGTTGCAACCACGTGTTTTACACCCATGTTGCAACTTGCCAGCTGTTGTTGTCACCTGGCCTGTTGTAAAGGTGACATGTGTGAGCTTCAGTCACCGTGCACAAAGTTCACAAAGCTAAAAATATACAAGTGGTCCATCTTTATGGCTTAGCTGAAAAGCAGTAGCCCCCAGTCCAGAGTTCTGATCAACTGAGGGTATAAAATTAGGACTTTACATCAAGTGATGTCAGCTCAGCATGATCTCATCACCCAAAGGCACGTGCTGAACAAGCAGGCAGGGAGGAGGGTGCAACTCCAAAGTGAATCACATCTCCTGAGGGGCTGGTGTGTTCATGTGGCTGAGAAGTGAATGTAGAAACAGGGCCTTGGGGAGGGTGAGACATTTTACATGTGAACCCAAGCCAAAACTGAAACAAGGATGGGATTCCTGGGATATAAGCTAACCACAATTTTTGAAAAAGAAAGAACCAATTAATCACTGTTGTAACTTATTAGAAGTTCATCAGGTTTCGGCCTGCCTACAGAAGTAAAGAACCTGGCCTCAGCTGCAGCGATTTTTATATCCTCTCTGTTTTAGCAGTCATGTCTACTCCCTGTAAAATGAGCCTGAGCATTGGCAGCATGGCAGGGCCCAAGCTGGTAACAACCTGCTGAACCACTTCATGCTCTGCAGAAACAGGCAATTGGCTTGTCCTGGTTCAATAAGCAAGAGTATTGGTGGTGAGACTTGTGTGGGAACTCTTCCCATGGTCCTGGCTGTGTTTGCACCTCAGGTGTTGCCCTGAAGCCCACTCAGTCCCTTCTAGCCCCATTCCTGTCAGTCCCATCAGCCACCACCATCACCACTGCTGACAGCTCACAGCTCTGCAGCCAAAAGGAAGGGCTTCTTGTTTTGAGCTTTTGTATAGATCCTAAAATTCCCTGCCAGTCCCAGGGAGCCTACACCTGAAACTAAGGTGAAAGGGTGAAGGAGAGTACTGGCTAGAAGTAAAGCAAATCTTTTTTTTTTAACACGATAGTGATGGGAACATTGAAAGGTGCCAACACAATGCTGTGCATGGCCGGTCCCTGAAACTCCTTGCCGTACGAGATCCTTGAAATACAGAATTTTACAGGGTTCAAAACAACACAGACATTTATATCAGTAACAAGACTACATTGTTTCAGGATATAAAACACTAAAGGAGAGTTGAAAAGAAAAACAGTGGCATGTAAATTGTTGTTTCAGCTTTTAAGTCAAATTCTAGATGAAGAGTTATAGGAAGAACTGTTTGTCATGGACAAATCCAGTATTTATTTATGCAAGATTTCCAGTGAGCTTCTCCAGTTCACCAATTGTAGACTGTAACTGAAGATTAAGAGATGAACTCTGGGTCTGCTCAGCCTGGCAGATGTGCTCTCTTAGTGACATACGAAGCTTTAAAGTAAAGTTCCCTTAGAAGCACCTGTTAAAAAACCCCTATGCTTCAAACAGAGAGACCTTCTTTGTTTTAATTACTGCTCTGAAGCACTTCATCATCATCATGTGCCTTGCAGAGTCTCCACACCATCTGTACAAGACACCTTTGTGCACTCATTCTTAACAACAGCAGGAGATCCCCTCCCCTTTTTTTCCATTTTCTATAAACATGAGCCAAAGGAGATAAAAATCAAACTCTGGCTATTTGAAGTTTCATTTCCCAGTTTTAAACTCTCTGATTTGAGTTTGAAGACAAGGTATTACATGTGTGGGCAGCCTGATGATTACTGAAGGTCAGCATTCAAATTCTGTCTTTATTCAATTAAAGGGATCTAACCTTCAGAACAAAGCAGATCCTTGGAGTTCCTTGGGTCAGTGTTCTGGGGAAGCAGGTTTTGAACAGTTCCTGACTTCCATGACACAATTTTTGGCCTAGGTTTTTGTGATTTCTGTCTTTTGTTAAACAGCTGCACTGCACCCTCTGGTGCTCTTTGGGCTTTGATAGTGGTGTCCTTTGAAACAGAGGTTTCTGTTAGTAGGTGAGAGAGACTCACTTTGAAAGCCTGGTAGAAGCTCACAGTCTTTCTAAACATTTGCTCAAAGACACTGGCTGTGCCTTCCTTGGTTAATCTACTCGAAAGGGTTAGAAGACTTAAAAACTGGTCCATGTTAAAACTGTTGGTTTCGTAATCCAGGCAGGAGTGTACTTGATGCTCGAGAGACTCTTTGAGCGTGAGCAACATTGGTACGGGCTCTCCCAATGCTCGGTGGAAGAATGGGGGTGATGTCACAGTTTTTCGAGGTAAAAAGGCTATTCAAGCTGTCCCATACAAGAGGAAGTTCAATGCCTTTGCTGTGACCAGTTTCCACTTCATTCTGGTTGCTGTGGGTGTTTTCCCATGCAGCATGTTGGTGATGCAGTTCCCATTTCTAGGGGAGTAACTCTTGGGAGCCTGCGTACCCAATGTGGGGCTGCATCTTCCTTTGGCTCGCTGGTCAGGAATCTCAGTGAAACGTGTCAAAAGAAGCAGTGTAGGCCTGATCGCTTCTCAGTGCATTTTCATGGAGCCTTAATGATGATACTGGTTTGAGTGCAACAGTTGGACCATCATATTTTTGCCTAAAGCTAGACCAGGTGTTCAAAAACAATTTTCTACATCACTCTCTAATGCTGGCTCAGTAAGTAAATGCATCCTAGAAATAAGAGTATATCTGTAATTATCTAGTGGTGTAGTGGCTTCTTTGCTGTTTGCTATGGTTTCCATAACTTTTTGTATATTAATATAGTAAAGTTACAAGACATGTGTTAACTCTATCAATGAGAGAGTGTTATCCTTCAAAAATGCTAACGTGTGTAAAACAATTTGTTCCTTATTAGGTGCTCATCTAATGTTTCTCTGCCAATTTAAACTGGCAACCCACTGAAAATTTAAAACTCAGAGCTAGGAGTCATTAATCTTTGAAATTAGTTTTAAAAGTCTGCCCATATAATTAAGAATTGTCAGTCATCTAATAAAAATATTGTTGGACTAATTAAATACACTGAAGCTTTTTAATTGCAATCATAGTGTTAACAGAAAACTTTCCAAAGTGCTGGTCAGACTGCAAAAAAAAGTGTTGGTAGGTTTTCTGGTATGTGGGAACCACCTCTAACATAAATTCTGTGTACAACGTGGTACAGTGGTGCAGGGGACACTCCTGCCTCTCCACCCTCAGCTAGAGCAGCTTACACTTCCAGATTGGAGGTTTCTATCTGGATCCCAGCTGTGCTGCGTAGCTGGGTGTCCCAGTGCCCTGCCCAAGGACAAACAGGGCATTATTGCATTTAGCAGATTAAATTCCAAAAGAAACAGCCTTCTGCTGCAGTCACCCCTTACCTGGAAAACACCACACGTACAGCAAGGGGGATGGTGGGAGAGGAATGGTTGTCTGGTTTTGTCATTGCCTGACTGATTCTAAAGAAAAAGTCTAAGCACAAGAAGCTGGTGGTGATCAGGCACATGGGAGGAGGAAGGCAGAACTGGTGCAATGAGTCAAACATTTATGTGCTATAGGGCAAGGTTAGTGCCAAGAGCCCTGTCTGGCTGTTTTTCTAACAATTGTGCATGATCATCCTCCAAAAGATGGAAACAGCTGCTGGCACTGGCTCCTGACAGCTGTCTGCAGCATCTGCACAGCTGCATCCTGTGGAGGTGCTGTAGAAAACACAAGCAGGTAATAGATTTTGCAAAACTGGCTTGCAAGTCCCCGAGGCTGCATTGAGCTGTTGTAAATCTCCCCCCCAGATGTGGGTCTTCTGTCATCAAAACAAACACTGCCTTACCATGCAGCCGTGTAGGAGCTGCCATAGGAGCTGCCTCGACCCGTTTAGGCAACCTTTACACAAGGGTTGGGTGGGTTTTTTTTCCCACTGAGAACAGAAATATTTTTAATCCTTACCCCTCTGTTTATCAAATCACAGGTAGTGATTAATTACTCAATTGTGAAAGGACTGAAGTACAATCAAGCAACACCTACCTTTCATCAATGGCGCGACGCACGGCAGGTCTATGGCTTGAATTTTGCAAGCAAAGAAGAGGCTACCACGTTCTCCAATGCAATGCTGTTTGCTCTGAACATCATGAACTCGCAAGATGGAGGTAAATTAATCTCTGTTAATCTGTGACATTTTAAAATGCTTGTTACCAATCACCTAGTGCAGTTGTATTGGCTATTATGCCATTATAAAACACGTCATAATAAAAAACCTTAGCTTCCAGTAGACAGCCTTTAGATCAGCATTTGCCGTGGTATGAATTGCACGTTTTCAGATTTTATTTCCCTTTCTGCTCATTTTTCATGGTGCCTTAACTCACCATAGGGAATCAATAGTTATTTGGGAATGCCTCAGCAGGCAGGTAGCCCCAGTGATTTATGTGGATCTGTATATGTGTTGTTTTACATACGAGATGGCAGGATAAAGCTTTAAATAAACAGAAGCTAGAGTAAAATTAGCAAAATCTTACAGGATAGGACTCGGAGCTGGTATTTCCAGTGTGTTGGGCCAGCTCCAGCCGTTGGCTCTTGTGAGTCAGCTTTCCAAAAGAAGAGTGTGTGTGGCACCTCGGTTATTGAATACTGCATGGACTGTAGAAGAAGTTTGTGGTGAAGTTTGCTGCTCTGTGAATTTGTCATTGCATTAGCTTGACACAGGCCCAAAATAAAGTCCTGGTTTCTCAGTGGAAACCCGTTTCTGGTTTGTGGTAGCTGGATGAAGCACTGCCCTCAGTCACACGCTCATGACCTCTCTGCAGCTCCTGGGCTGGAAACAGAGCAGTCCTTGTGTGGGGTCTTTTTTTTTTCCCTGCACAAACATCCACCACAGCCCTATTTTCCTTTTGCAAACACAGTGAGTCAAGGCTTGCATCACTTGCTGCCCTCCAGTTTTCACTGCGGTGTTCACTGGTGATGGACGGCAGCTCTTCAGAGAGAGATTGTCTCCTGACAACCTCCAATACACAAATATGTCTTACTAAAAGGTGTGCTTGTAATATAAGAGTTCAGATTTCTTATTTTGCTATTTCTGTTCTGTTAAGCTGGCAAATGCAAAAGTCATCAAAAATCAAGACATATTTTAAATTCTGAGCTATATTTAGAAGTACAGAGGACTTAATTCTGCCTCCTTCAGCTTGAACATTTTCAACTGTAGTTGTGCCACAGCAGGAGACTTCATGAGGAAATCTGGCCAAGATTCACCAGTCCTAAACTCTTGAAAGTCTGAAGAGTACGGAGCTCTTTGGCTGTTCAGATGTGCCCACCCCTTTTAGACCTCCAAATGTGGATAGTTTGACTATGGTCTGGGTGTAGTGATTGGTTTCATGTCTCTGATGAGTCTGCCTTTCTTTGAAAAGCCCTTAAATTTGGGCTGGTTTTTTTTTTCCCCATCTGTCTCTTCCCGTCAGAGGGAGTGAGGATTTTGCAGGATTTTGAGTTTGCTTCAGGGAGGTGCCTTGTGGAAACACAAGTCTCAGGATAAGAATTTATTGCTCATAGGCTAAAATACAAGAAACTGCCTTAAAGTAGATACTTTAATTATGTTAGCTACTCCCTAGCAATGAACAACGGGTATTTTTAAGAAAGTATTTTTGAGTACTTGAAAAGCCTATTACATTTCTGAGACGTTTATGCGTACACAGGAAGCAATAATTTGCATTTTGCCTTTTTTGGGGTATTTTTTTATTTCTTTACTTAGCACACCAAAAGTGTGCTTTAGGTGCTTTACAGGTTTAAAATCCAGTCCATGCTGAAGAGCTTGTGTTTAGAGTTTGTAGTTGTCACATTCAAAAACATGAGTTGGGTCACAGATAAAAACTTTCTTTTCTGGAGAAAAAAGAATGGTCTGGTAAACATTCAGTCTTCAGCAACCCTTTTTCTCTCATACATAAAGTGTTAGAAGTTTCAAAGATTGCCAGTTGTCCCATTCTTTACAGCTAAACTTGTCAAAAACTGAAATTTGGATTAAAGACAATTTCAGCATTTGTTTAAAAAAACCCAGCATTGATTCTATGAAACAAATTCCCCAAATACTCATTTTTATAATTTTTTTTAAATTATGAAATTTATTTCCAGAGGTATTTCTCTTTAATATTATATTAGGTACATTGATAATAGATTAGAATGAAGCCTTTTATATCATCATAAGTTTTCCCATTACTGCTGTGATCTCAGCATACAAGTTGACAGCAAAAGTACATAATGGATATAAGGTATAAAATGTTTTTTCAGATCTGCTCTTCCAGGCTTCTATAGCCCTTAAGCTTTTGTGGGCACGAATTAATGTGAATAGGAATTCACACAAACACACATACCCATGTATCTTCTCAGGCACGGCCACTGCCTGCATACTCCATCCGTTCTGCTGCCTGCATGCTGCATTAGGGTCTGCTTTTTCATATGGAAAAATCATTAGGAAAAAAATGCATTTATTATATCTATGCATCCGTGTATTAACGTTGCCCATGCGCTTATGCAGATGGATGGCAGCTTTAAGGGGTGCATTTGTATGCCCAGAGCTGCTCATACACTCGTGAAGTGCTCAACCAAAACCACAGGGTTACACAGAGGCTCCCTCTGCCACATTCTCAGGGCAGCAAACCCTGTCTGCTGCTCTGCAGCGTGGAATATGCTGTGTGCACTACTTGGCATGTGCTATTTCTAATGTTTAGTTTTTTCCTATATTCCCCACTGAGAAATTATGATGTTTGAGTACTGCTGATCCTCCCCTAGTTGAATAGATTCTGGCTTCCATGGCTGCTTCTCCCTTCGTTCTACCACCCACTTGCATAAACTAAAATTAATCATGGTAGACTACAGCAGAAAATGTGAGACTGCATCATATCTTCAGCAGATGTGGAGTCAGGGTACTGTTACGTTTGGGAATATAACTAGTCTTGGCACAAAGTAATGGTGTGGGGTTTTGAATGGTGCATTAAGCTGAATTAGTTCCAAAAAATGATAGTGGTCTGTGTTTTGGGGAGTTGGAAAAAATTTTTAGGTAGTGCCGACTTTCAAATGACTGGGTCACCTCAAATGAACAGAGTTATGAATCAGTGATGGGAATTACTGTACTGTCCCTCATCTTCACGAGAGAAGCTACAATGCCCAAGAACAACCACAAGCACTGATCTCTCTGTACTGCCTGCATGGGGCATGAGTGAAAACTAAACCAAGGGCTCTGTTAACTGCCAAAGGTGAAGTGGGCTGAATCAGATCCTACAGCCAGCCTGTGTTTACCTGGGTTACATGTCAAGATCAGTGCTGGGGCGGGTGTCTTCCCAGGAGTGTGACATCCCAAAGTTTGCAAAAGTTGGGAAAAAAGCCACAGTCTAAACTCTCTGGCTGGTTGTGTTTCTGCAGTGGATGCACTCATACTCTTACCCTTGGGGAGGGCTGGCCACCTTACACGTGTCCATGTTCTTAGTGCTGTGGTGGGAGCCTCTCTCAGTGCACATCTCCAGGATGGGCTTAAGCAAGCCTTGAAAGAGGTGGACACAGACCTGGCTTGTTCTTGTGCTTTGTAAGGATGCTAATGTTAGGAGTAATCTGAAACGAGATAAAATGAGACTAATCCCAAAATAATATTACAAATACATACCATCCTTCCTTTAGAGGTTGACAGTTGCCTCACTGAATCACAGTTGTTTACCTGCCAGCTTGTTTATGTGTCTAATTACTTTGATTTCCTTATACATCTCTTTAATCTGTTCTCCTTTACAAACAAAAAGAGAAATGCTGGTCCTGAGCCAGCCTGCAAAATGAGAGCAAATTATAACACTGACTTGCTCATTACCAATCTCTTGCTTACAGTGCTTTAGTGGTGTCATTTAAAGACCATTAGTGTGACAAACAGCTTCCAATTTAATTGTTTTTCTTTCACGGGTGTCCACTTTGTGAAGTCAGGCCTTCTACTGGCATAAGTTACCTGGTACAAGGTAGTGTGTCACTAGCTTGCTTTGTCATCTGCAGCCAGGTTTCACTGGGGGCACAGCATCACTGCTTCCTGCCCCAGGAGACTGTGGAAAAATTTCGCACAGATCCTGCCCACAGGCTGTTTGATGTTTCATGTTTCTCAGGGCTTACATCCTCTTAGATTTACCAAATGCAATGACTGGTGGCAGGGCAGCATGGTTATTGGAGCAGGACATAATGTGAGAACATTAGTAAGCTGAAATGGGCAAGTTCTTCCCTGCTATAATTGTGTAGGAAAGCCAGTGATGCCTGTAATGAAGGTAACTTTCTGCAGGGCTTAATGGAGCCTGTAGCCTCAGTGCTTCTCCCAGTGAGTGGTTACCCTTCCCCGAGAGAAGGAATGAGACTATTTTCTCTCCTTTCTTGTTCCCCAAATTTCTGGGGACAGGCAAAGGAATTCTTCATCTTTTTCTTTCCTTATTGGCTCACTTCAGACACTGAGTCCCTGCTGGTTGCTGGCAGCACCTGCATGTTCCCATGTTGCGTAAGGGGACAGTGGTTCAGCTCTGTGGCTTGGCGTGACCAGCTCTGAGGGCATCTTGGGCTTCCATGGCTTAAAGACTTGGTGCCTCTTGGAGAAGAATTAAGACTCTGATCCGTGCTGCTGGTAAATGCTGCCTGGGACATAGTGAATAGAATGTATTGTGAACTTTTGCTTTTCTTTTGATGTCTGTGCCCCGGGGACTTGGATAGTTATTGCTGACTTACAATGTATGAAAATTCTATTTCTAAATGTAAACACCACATGCTGAAAAGCCTTATGCAGAGGGCTCGTTGCAGAGTTAATCATAGTTAGAGGTCAGCTGCCTTATCTGACTAGGAAGGGAGAAGTTGGAAGAAAGCTTGAAATAGGAGAGAGGTTTGAAGAAAATTAATAGTGATTTATTTCTTTATTTGTTCCTTGTAAGAAAGCCATTTTCTTGTTCTAAGTGTCTTGCAAACCATGCGATACAGACATAGGTCGTGGAGGGTGCATGGAGGGTGCAGAGTTCGGCCCCTGTGCCTTCAGCCTCAGACCCAGCCTTACCCCTGCAAAGAGGACATTGTGGTAGTCAGAAGGATTGCTCCTCACTCTCTTCACTCCTCTTCCTCTGGTTAGAAGATCTGCTGCCTTTTCCATCACTGTGGATTATTTGACAGTATTTCTGCAGCCCCCTTTCCCGTAAGCTGGATTTTATTAAGTTCTTGGGAGTTTGAGATATTTTTCCATTCCTTCAGTCATTCTGCTCTTATCCTTTTTTGGAAGTGACATTTCTGTGTTTCTGGGAGGAAGTTCGTTGAAAAAACACTTTGGAGAGATAAAAGAATAAAGCATTGATTCATCAAACAGCAGATAAACTGGCAGAACATACCGTACATTGTCCCTCCTAGTTAGATGCCCGAAGTATTTGCAAGGTTTCTGTCAGTGAAGGATGTGTGTGAGGATTGTGGTGCACTGGATTTCAGACAAAAGTGTACACAGGGTTTTATATATTTTTTCTAATGTTATATTCAGTTCATTTGTTCATTAACATTTTGCCAACTAGTCCTGCATCTCTCGGTTTTTCAGTGGCACTAAAGTGTAACTTCTGGGAAGCTCAGTCATCTGAATTCATCTTCTCCAAAGCAGTGCCTCTTTTATTTGATAATATTGCCCCAAGACTTCCCAGCACCACCGAGGACACAGTGTGGGAAAACAAAAGAGTGCATCTTCATTGCAGCACTGCATAATACATAAAATAACTCATCAATAATGGAAGGGACCCACCACAGAACACAATGCCCACTTGCAGCCAGCTGGTTCCAAAACCGTGCTGAGGTAAAGAGATCTGTGCTCCGTGCAAGGTGCTTTGCCTGCTGCACTGTGGACTCATTTCCCACACTATCAGGTGTGCTGGTGCAGATTATGAAGCACTAAGATTGTGCATTCTGGGCACATTTTACTTTTAAGAGTGCTAGTAACATTTAAAGAGGTGTGTAACTTCAGATTGCATAGGCATTGAAGAGCCGTAAGCATGAATTCTGCTGCAGGTCTTTGAACCAAGTCATTGCAGACGTTGTTCCTATTTATAATTTAGGCATAGAGAACTTGTAAACAACAAGCTTTTGGACTCACTAGTGTAAATATGATCCCTGTGGTCAGACACCTAGTGCTAGCCAAAGCAGCAACCTGCAGGCAATGGTTAATTGGGTGCATGTGAAAAATATGAAAAACTTTTGCTTCTTTAAAAAACCAAAATTTTCCCAGGGGAATAAATGTTTTCTGACCGACATCTTTCAAAAACACCAGAGAAAGATTCAGAGAAATAAATTTCACAGTGTTTCCAGCCTCATGCCTACACTAGTTTCAGTATTAACTTTAGTCACTTAGAAATGTTCTGCAGATAGGGGGGTTTCTGATCTAAATTTCTGTGCTTTGTAAGTCAGTGAAGAGGGAGGGAAAATTCAAATAAGATGATGAGCTTTTTCCTTTCATCTGCTGCATTGCTTTATCACTGAAACTGTTCCAGAAACGTCCACGTGACATCCAGAATCTTTTAGTGTATTGCTTACTATAGAAATGAATTCCTTCCTTTGCCAGTTGGACAGGGATGAGCTGTTACCCAGCAAACTAGGTGGGAATTTATTTTTCCGAGGCAGCCAGTGAAAGGCACACCCCAGGCAGTGCCCCACTGCGTGTTTGACAGCTCTCTGCCTGTGAGGCAGAGTTCCTTGTGACCCCAGCTGAAAAACATCAGCTCAGCCACAGGACCACTCATTGTGTCTGATTGCCAAAGCTGCTTCTGCCTGTGCTGAGGGGGTGACAGTCCTCATCCAGCCCCTCTGCCCAACTTTCCAAAACAACCAAACTTCTCCGGGAATAACAGGCGCTTGCCTTGCAAGCTTCCCCTGCCTGCCCGACTGCTCAAGCGCCCTCTTCTCAGGTTAACCTGGGTTTCCTGGTTGGATATATGACATTTCACAGAAACAGAGAGTATCTGAGTTGGAAGGGACTCACAAGGATCATCAAGTCCAACTCTGAAGTGAATGACCCATACAGGGATCAAACCCACAACCCTGGCATTATTAGCACAAGGCTCTAACCAGCTTCTAGGAACCTAGGTACAACTCCACATTAAGAGAAACGTGTTTAAAACCACAACTGGAAGAAGTTGGCCCAGCTAGGAGAAGCAGTGAGTAAAACTGGTTAATCCTCTGTATTAGCTTGACTCCAGCTGACTGGAGCACAGGAGGTGAATTGATTCATTTGTGAATAGATAAACTGGGATTACAGACTCCTTTCAGTGCTAGAACTGTAAATATCATTGCTATTATTCATCTGTCAGAAAGTGTCAAGCCATTATTTAATTATTCTGCTCTATAGAAGTAGGCATTTTTTCAATTCAGTTTTTCGGTCCCCCAGATGGTAGGAATCCACAGCAGAAAGTTTTTCAGGGCACTGAAGTGCTCTGGCAGTGTTATGCAAATAAAAACCCATGACATGTTGCTTGTGTGCATCTCAGCCCCTTTCCTGCAGGACTCCATTGTATCCCCGCTCAGAGCCGCAGCAGCGCCGGAGCCGCTGTCGAACGTCTGGGACAACAAAAGGTGCCTCTGTTCTTTGAAGAGCATTATAAACCTAAAGCCTCTTGCTGATGTTTTTTGCTGTGCTGAACTCTTCTGCACGAAATGAAAACCACTTCAGGAAGGAAACTGTGTGTGGGAAAAAAAATGTTGAGACATTTAAGAGAGACTTGCACACGCTGACTTGTGCTAGCAAGATTCCCTTGCACCATTGCCCTCAAACCCCTGTTTTTCTGAGTGTCGTGCAAACTGGAGAAGTTTCCAGACCTCAGTGATAGAAGATTCGATGCGGCTTTTTCACTAGAGTGTAGTAAGTGGCAGAAGAATATATTAGCTTAGGAAAAAAAATAACTATCAAAATTTAACAACTCCAGTAATTTATGTGCTAGCAGTATAGGCCAGGTTTTGGCCAGTGTTCATTTGGAGACCATTTATGGGGTGTTTCCTTGTTGAATGTACCTCTTCATCTGGCAAGGACTCCTTTTTTGGGGTTAGTCTGGGCTGTGTATGCATCATGTCCTTTGCCAGGCAAGGACAAGGAGCTACAGAAGTGTAAAAGTGCCTTGCTCCAGGAGATGCTGTGACTCAGAAGCAGCTCCATGTCACTCTCCCTCTTCCCCTTCCTCCCCTCTATTCAGGGGTGTGGTAGAGAAGGAGTACGTGCCCTGTGCTGCCAGCACCCTCAGGCTCAGCTCTTTGGTGGGCAGTAGTGGGCTCTGCCCTGCCCCTGCCTCTCTACTCTCCACAGGCAGCCAGCAAAGGGCTGGCTTTGCACCTGGCTGCCTTCTCACCTCCTGCAGAAAGCCACAGTCTGTGCTTAGAGTTCACAGCTCTAAACAATCTGAAGCACATGAAGAACAAATGGCTTTTTGTGATGAGAACAGTATTTTTCTCTTTACCTTTTCCAATGCCATACGTTGGCACGTTGAGGCTCAGTGCATTTTGTTTTGCTCACCAGGAACAGTCTATGGGACATTTATTTATTGATTATCTGATTTCTTTTAGCGAAAGAGAAATTGCTTCTTGGAAGAGATTTTTATTTTTTCACAAACCTTCTTTAAGTTTTGTGCTCATTTTCTTTCGTTCTTAAAGTGCTTCAATACTTGGTGTCCTGGGGTGTTCTCTAAAATAACATGATTGTATGTCAGAACACAAATTGCTTTTTTAAGGCAGTTTGTCTTCCTTTTCAGACCCTGCATGAGTTAGAGGTGCTGTAATTCCATGCACAACAGTGCTGTGTTTACCTCTGTACTTACACTGGCACTCACTTCTCTCTTTGGATTGGTTCACACTGATTTATAGAGCCAAATAGTGGTATAATCCATAATATATAATGTTACAGAACACATTGAAAAGAACATTCTGTGAAATTTTTCTAGAAGAAAAGAGGAGAAAGAATATTGAAAATAAATGTACTATTTCAAATAAGGCATGCCCTCATTCTTAAACAAACAAAAAAAAAATATTGAAAAAAGCATGACCAGGCAGTGTGCTGTGGTGGTAGTTACACAGATCCAGATTTGCAGAGTGATAACTGTTAATAGGATCTCCAAACCTGAATCAGCCAAACTAGACTGATTTTTAAAATGTTAAAATGCTGTGTTTCTCCAAATGGTGTTTATTTCTGGAAAAGTGAACTTCAGAAATTTACGAGAGATTGTACAGAAAGTGACATCTCCAGCTTTTTACAGCACTAATAAATATCCCAATATACCTAACTCAGGAGTAAGTGCTGTATTCATTTTGAATCATCTTGCAGAAATGGTTTATTCTGGTAATGATGATGTTGTCTAATATTAGTGCTCTGGCACCCTCTCCAATTACTTAATTTATAATGTTCACAGGTACCCTATGCCAACTGTTGGGTACTATCTAATTTTTTTATCAGCAATTAACTCTAAAGGAGACACACAAACGTACAAGGATTAAGGTAGGTTTGGGGAATTATCATAGAACCATAGAAGGGTTTGGGTTGGAAGGGACCTTGAATATCACCTAGTTCCACGGGCAGGGACAATTTCCACTAGCTCAAGTTGCTCAAAGCCCCATCCAGCCTGGCCTTGGTTGCTGGTTTTTATTTAGTAGACTTTCTGTATTCTCAGCTAAAAGCCAGACACTGTAATGTTCTGTCTCTGCACAGTAACTCATATACTCCCCTCGCTGTGATCCCACTCCTAACAATTAATAATTGTGTGACCATGATCTTCCTGTTAATGGGAGGAGAACTTTGAGCATCTGTAGCACCAGGTTTTGTACCTGAGCTGGGATGTCTGTGTGGTCAAGGAGCAGTAACAGATGCTCTTGGTGCAGTCAGTTACATATCCGGTGTCCCGAAAGGCAAAATTCATCCCATTTTCCCTCTCTTTTTCATCACTGACTGTAAAGGATTGCTGCTAAGATCCCTTCTTTGGTTCCTGACAATTTTGCTATGATCTTCTTCCAAACTTTCTAATTAATGAATTAATAATTTCTAATTATGGTGTAATTAATTAGTAACTACAATGATAATTAAACCTCTAGTTTAACAATAATAAATTAGGGACATGGAAACTAATGTGCACAAGGTGATATTTTTAGTGATGCTCCATGGATTTCCTTGGGACAGTTAATGAGAACTCCCAGGAATACATATGTGTAGTGCATGTCCATACATGTGTTCACATGAGCAGTGCACATCAGATTATCACTCCTCTGACTGCCTGAGCTCTGCAAACAGATGGGCTTTTTGCATGCAAATTTTTTGATTTTATACCAGAAGTGGATTTAGGAAGATATTCACACATACAGAGATTGAAGGCAGGAATAAGTTGCTGGGCTAAGAGGATTTTTCACCAATGAAATTGGTAGTATTTTGAATTTTGTTTTTAAACTATGCTGTCATTATGTGCCATGGCTCAATGTGCCAACAGCACTCACCAAAGAGGTGTCCTGGTCAAAGCACAGTGTTTAGGGCCAGGGGACGGCATAGGGACAGCCAGTGGTGCAGCCGAGGAGGCAGGGCACAGCTCTGGAACCCTCTGCAGCAGCAGGAGGCTCAGCTGAGGGGAAAGTCTGCTTAATTCCAGCCCCCGAGTGAATCGCCATATGCTGCTGCCAGCAAAGCATGTAGAGCAGCTTCTCCTGCTGGCTGGTAATCCCTGGGGAGCTCACACAAAGTCTATTAATGGCCTTCTTAGGTGACTCTCTGCGGTCATCCAGCATCTTATTTTACACCAAGTCAGGGACTCGAAAGCTCTAGGTTGTGTCGCCTTCCGCAAGCAGAATCTCAAGACCCTCGTGGCAATGACTTGTAATTTCTCCAGTTAATTCTAATGAAGCAATGCAGCTGAAAATGGGATTCATTTAACTGAACCTCAGCCATTTAAATCCTAGGCATCTAGTTTACAATAATCCTGCCGTTTCCTTTCCTCTCCGCGGAGCGAGGAGGGCTCACCTGGAGGTGAGTGGCTGTCATCCTGCGCTGGCTGGTGGCCCAGCGAGCGGCACGGTCCCTGCCACACAGCAGGGAGCGAGCTGCGAGTGTGGCAGAGCGGAGCAGCATGGGGCCGTGCTGCAGCTCAGGAAGGAAGTCATCTCCTCATAGGTGATTTTAGTTCTCCGGGCGTCCAGCCCTTGCCCTTGTACGTGCTCAGCTGCACAGCTGAGGAGGACACCGCGTCATTCAGGTCCCGACGGTGCGTTCGGGATTCTGCTCCACCTCTACTGACAAAAGACCCAAACCCTGCCAAGCAATCACCGTCAATCAGATTTGCATGGATTGCTTTATCTGTTGGTCTTGATTAGTATTCTGGAGATCTCTGTAGAAAACATGAATTTTAATTCCGCTTCCTCCAGCGCTGGTTTCCAGGGACTCCCTCTGGTGGTTAGCGCAGCGCCGGGAAGCTGTGTGAGCATCAGCTGTGCGATACGGCGCGCTTGGAGGGGTGAACTGAAGAGTATCTTGGCTTTTTTCACACCTTTAAAAATAAACTTGGGGTCAAAGTCATTGAGGTTATCGCCTCTTTTGACTGTTTAAACTTGCTAAACGTTCCTTTCTCGTTCTTGTGAAGAAATGGTGCATTTCCTGCAGCCTGGCAGAGTGAGGAGCACAACTGCAGGTACCTGTGTGTTGGTCTGGTGCTTTGCAGACAGGAGCAGGAGGACGTTCAGAAGGTTGGATGTTGTCAGAAATCCATTTGAATATGGATTGTCCTGAAGTTTAATGGATATCCCTTCTAAGGCATTTTAGATTATGGAATATTTGCTTTTTCTTTTTTTTGGCTTACCATTGGCATCCACAATAGAAATGACTGTGCACATTTGAATCTGGGTCCCCAGGTTCCCCTGAATCATTTACAAATACATGCATTGCAGTTTCACTTCTCAAGATGCTTTGCCAGCAGATCTTGCAGGATCCTTGCTAAATGCAAAAGAAAACGCTTTGAATCAGCAAAACAGCAAGGCTAACTGAACTTGGACACAAAGAAAGAGCCTTTCAGTGTCCTCTGGAGCCTGCCAAAGCACTAAGTGCTGATGATGACTAACAAGGGTGGCACATCTAATGCAAAGGCTGGCAGGAGTTACCATGCACAGTGCAGCAGGAGGGGCACCCTTGATCAGGGATGGAGAGGTAGAGGGATGCAGGGAGCCAAAGGCTCTGGAGGTGCAGGGCCCAGGTGTGTGGACAAGTTTCTGGATCTGCAGTGGAGACAGAAGGCACCAAGAGAAAGCTTGGTTCTGGCAGAGTCAGCAGGAAAACTCCTGACTCGGATAAATGAGTAATTTACCCCTAGTTTGTGGAAGGAAGAGGGATTTGAAAAGTGTAACAAAGGTGAGGATCCAAAGGGAAGCATGTCTTATGCTTCCTGCTGATTATTTCATTTCTCATCTCTCTGACCTTTCTGATTACTCTAAATGTAATATTTCAACTTTAAAGCTCGAAAATAGATATTTGGCTCTTCAGACGAGCTGGCATTTGATTCCTTTTTTTTTGCTCTGTGCTGTAACATTCCTATGAGCACAGAGTAACTGCATTTGTTTTGACTGTTATTGCAATGATTTTCTTACAGATGAGATTGCCCCTGGGTGGCTTTACATTCCCTCATCAGCCTGAGAGTGCACCCCCAAATCACCTCTTTTTGCTTATCAGAGTTTACTGGTGTGTCCAGAAATTGCCCAACGAGGGTCACGCTGTATATACTTCGTGTCTTATATCACATTATATTGCAGTCAGATCTTTCAACACCGCCGTATTTTTAAATAATGTTTTCCCTGACGCTGCAAATGGTGCAGAACATTTGTAGAGGCAGACAGCCACCAAATTGAGCTGTTGAGTTGGGGGCAGGAGCTTTGGTCAGCAAGCTGTAACACGCAGGGAAACTATTTTTGCAGTGGTACAGTGAGAAACCATTGCAAAAACCTCAGTGTGCAGAGCTGTGTCCTTGGTCGTGCTGTAAAGGTCAGCGTGTCGGGTGCCTCAGTGGGGGCTGAGGGTGCAGGAGCTGCACCAAAGTCTGCTTTGCAGCCAGGTTTCTCACACATTTCACTGTAATTACATTCACTGTAGGGTCTCTTCAGCTTCTGGAGTTAAATTACAGATATGACACAGAACTGTGTATTTCTTCTGGAGCATTCTTAAGGTGCCTCAAGCCTGGGGAACTCGCTGAGAGGTCCACACCAAGTGTTTCCAAGGTGCTTCTAATGGAAACTGAATTTTTTTTTCCCAGGAATGTGTTACATTCAGTTGTACTTTTTATTTTCCTAAAATCAAAATGGAACTTTCAGCCTTCCTGAGAAGACGAAGGATGTATCTTTCATTCTGAAATTACATTTTGCTTCACTTATTGTTTTCAAATGCACATAATGTAAATTACAATGTTTGGTTATCTTGAAGGCAATGACAAAGCCCCAGCTTTCTGATTCAAAATAAAGAGAAATTCAAGGTAAACATTCTTTTGTGTTTCCATTTTGAAGCTCAAATTCATAGCAAATTACAAAACTGTAAAAAGTCCCGTCTTATTTCGAAAGATGAGAGGAAACATTGTGATATTTTTAAAGAAAAGGAGTATCTTTTAATGAGAATCAAACCTCCATACATTTCTGTGCAAATTCAAAAATGGTCTTTAAACTACATTTTTTAATTAAACCTCAAAATTCTACCAAAAGTTCATTTTTATGGCTGCACTATAAACAGTAATCCAGCAATGAGTCCTGGTCAGCAGCATCTTGAATTATTGGATTGCACATTATTATGTTTATTTTTAGTGTCAAAATTCATTTACAGCTAATGTGAGAACATTAGCTATTTAAACAAAACTGCAAAACATATTGTCAGCTTTCACACTACATAAATTAAACTGGTATTTTCTCATACTACATGAGAATAGATACAGCAGGATATTTGAGGTTTTTATCATATTGCATGATTCTGAAGGTGTCTCTTGTGCTAATCAGCTGATTTTTGGGTTTTGTTTTAATTGTTCTGCAACACTGAGAAAGTGATGATGTACATATGTGCTTTAAAATTAGGTGGTTTTATTTCTTCCAGTTTAACCTTGCTTGGAGATTTTGAAATGTTTTTCACTGTGCTTTCCTCACCACATTTCAGCCTTCTCACCGGGCTCGGTGCCTACAGAAGTTACATTTAAATCTTAGTTTCTTTCATTTTCTCAGCCGAAGCATGGTTTTCCCCTCATGCGAGTTCCTGTTAATATGGGAGCATTTAAGGATGAACTCCAGTAGTCTCCAGGGTTCCTGCCTCCCTGGCCCAAGTTGTTCAGGGTTTGACCTCTGCCACGAGTTTATCAACAGGGGTGGTTTGCTGGAGCCAATTTAAATCAATTTTTTTTTCTCCCTGTCAGTAGTGGAATGGTCTCCCCGTGCTTGTACTTAAGTGTTCTGGTCATGTTATCAAGGATTTATATTCAGAAAAGAGCAAACCCAAAATTTTACCTGTTGATAGAGTGAGGCATAGTGTCTGTGCTGGCTTCTTTGTGCATAGCACAAAAAAACCCCAAACAAAAACAAACAAACAAAACAAAACAAAAAACAAACAAACAAAAACCAAACCAAACAAACAAAAACCCCACAAAAACCAGCCAAACACAAACAAACAAACAAAACCCCCCCCCAACCAAACAGAGCTGTTTGGGCATGGTATATTTTCACAGCATATGAAGTTCTCCTGAAAGGAGATGCTTTGGGAGCCAGTCAGGTGGAGCATTTTTACAGGGCTCCGTGTACAAGGTGTGTAGGACATGGGATAAGAGTTAAGTCCCCAAAATCACAGGACTGTGGCCTAACTATCTAAAAGCCAGGAATCCTTGGCATGAAACTGTCTCTAGAAGAGGGCTAACAGCTGCACCTTGTGGGCTTGAAATGCCTTGCAGAGGGAAAGAAGCCCTTTGTCATGACGCTGACTTTCATTAAAGTCTTTCATTAACTGACTTTCAGAAGTTATCGGCAGGGCTTTGTCTTGGCAGAATAGATCTTTATTTTGGGGTAGTAAAGATGAGGGCACATTTACAATGATGACTGTGTAGAGAGAGTATTATGCAGGGATTTATGTTCATTTGCATGTCAGATTAAGGTTTTATGCCTTGCCCTGTGTGAATTAAACACAGATAGCAGTTATGAGAGTTATGAGATTTTCTGATGGATTTCTGTGCTGAATTGCAGTGAAATTTTATATTATCAGATGGAAGTGCACACTCCAATACATTAATATCCTTTCATATTTGGAATGGATTGGATATAAAAATAGATATCACATTGTACATGCGAATTATTCACCATATTTGCACAGATTTTTACTTCAAAGAAATTAAAGGTCATTCTGACTCCATAGGGAATAAAGTTTACAATTGGTAAGACAAAGCAGAGATGCCTATCCTTTAATGTTACTGGTCCCCTCAGGGAATGGTGCTTCATCTCCCCTGTCTCAGGCAGCAGGCAGTGTGGATCCAGCTTCCCATGCCACACCCCATCGCTGCAGTCATGTAATGAAGGGGAAGATGACACAGAGAGAGAAATAAAACCCAAGAAAGATGAGTGACACAAATGAAAACCATTGCTCACCAGCCGGGAAACGCCCAGCCAGTCCTTGAGCAGCAGCCCCTGGCCAACCTTCCCCCTAGTTTTGCTGGTGAGCGTGACACCACATGGTATGGAGCATCCCTTGGGTCAGCTGGGGTCAGCTGTCCCAGTTGTGTCCCCTCCCAGCTCCTTGTGCACCCCCAGCCTGCTCACTGGTGGGGTGGGGTGAGAGGCTTTGTGTAAGCACTGCTCAGCAACAACTAAAACATCCCTGTATTATCAACATAATTTCCAGCAAAATTCCGAAATACATCCCCATACTAGCTACTATGAAGAAAATTAACTCTACTGCAGCTGGAACCAGCACACCAGCCTTCTGCAAAATGATATCACCCACACCAGGAGAGCAAAAAACGTTGGTGTATTTCTTCCTGAAAGTCTGCAGAACACCAACACAATAGATGAACATACACTAATTTTATTGATAGAATCGCAGCTTGGGTATGAAAGGACTTTGGGAAATCATCCCCTAGCAGTGATCAGCCCCTCCCAGTCCAACTCCCCCAGTTTATGTGCTGACCACAACACTCTGTGCTGTGGAATACCCCTTTGGCCAGTTTGGATCAGCTGTCCTGCTGCTCCTTCCCAGCTTCTTGCGCATCTTCTTGCTGGCAGAGCATGGGAAACTGGAAAGTCCTTGACTTAGGGTAAGCACTGCTCAGCAACAGCCAAAACATCTGTGCTATCCCCATTCTTCTCATCCTGAATCCCAAACACAGCTCTGCACCAGCTACTAGAAACACAATTATCCCAGCTGAAGCCACAACAGGGTGTTTTCCAGCCTAAATGGTTCTGTGATTCTATGACCTTTCCCTAGCTCAGTTTGCCCAAAGCACCATTGAACCTGACCTTGAACACTTCCCATGATGGGGCATCCACAGCTCCTCCAGGCAACCCATTCCAGTGTTAACCGAGAGCACTGGGCTGCCAGGTGCCAGGTGCAAGTGCTGCTTTGTAGGATTCAAACCCTCTCCTGCTCTTTGCCCCGTTCAGCCTCCTCTTCTGCAAGAGGATTTTCTGAGGAAGCGTTCTGAGGGAAAAGCTATTTCATGCAATACTTTGATAAGGAAAGAAAATTTCTGTGAAGGAAGTGGATTTTCAGCTGTTGGACTTCACATCGAGAAGAATTATTAAAATGTGAAAATAATGTTGAGCCAGAGGGTAATGGGATGTGCTGATGGTATGAAATGGGCTTCATGGTATTTCAGTGCGAGGTTAGCTCTTGCCGGTAAAACGTGCTAGTTAGAAAAGGAGATAAAATGCTCCCATATCCCAAATGTGAGTTACTGTAGGATTTATGAACACGGTCAGGGCTGTTTTGGTTCTGACTGATGATAGTAAGAGACTGCTGTGACCCTGCTACTTCACAACATCTTTATTTAAAGTGTCAATGTATCACTTTTTCATAATATTGCAAGTCTGTTCCTCCAAATTTCCTTGAGGTGTTATTCATGGCTGCTTTCACAATTTTTCATCTCAGCTAAGATGATTGATTAAAAATAGTACAACTGTCTTAAAGGTATTCCATGGCTCAGTTCTTCCACTGAATTGCTCTTGCCTGGTCTCCTGTCCTTGCTGTATATATTTGATCCTGGGAGGAGGTGTGCTGCTACCACGAGTATTTGCGAGAGGGATGTAGCAAGGGAGCCTTCACCAGATACTGAGGAACAGTAAAATTGAGCTGGTAAGCCCAAACATGCAGAGAAGAAACCTTATCACAACTATTCTCTTCCAGTGTAGCACAGCATATATCTGGAATTACACATATATATATAAAAAAATTCTATAGATTTGTTCACATCAAGATTGCAAAAATTATTTACTTTTAAAATTTCTTTTAAGGGACAACCTTCAAAAGCAAACAAGTTTTGACAAAAGCTGTTCAGCAGGTGCCTTTTTATTTACGTATTAGAATATGGTGAAAAAAGCAAACCAGTTATTAAGTACAAAGTTGTCTCTAATAATGTGTTTTAGTGTAATGTCGTGTTACTACAGAAGGTGTGAATATTTGGTGCCCCTCGTGTCCCTAGGTTTAAAAGGGTTCTATTCCAATTTTTTAGTACTACACCTTACAATTTCCTCTCTGTTTGTGATGTGAACATGCATTACTTTGGTCTGAAGGGTAAAAAGTAAATACCTGCCCAGCTGGAGTGACACCAGCAGCCCATCCTGCTGTTCAGAGGCATCTTCACACTTGGACCTCAGAACTGCTTTGCTAAAATACGTGAAGAGTTAATAAACCCTTCACATCTCACCAGCTAAATAAGTATTGCTGCAAAGGACATCTGACCTGAGCAAGAGGTTCAAAAGAGCCTATAAGTTCTGGTTTTGGTGTGGCTGCTCCTGTGGAGCTCCACACTCTTTGCCGTACCCTTATGCCCACTCCCTATCTGGGACTGGCATTTTCCTAAATTTCAAGAGGTACTACCCCTTGCAAAGTGGCACTTAACATTGAAACTGAGAAGTTTTATGTGTCACATTGGTATTTCAAGCTCTGCTTAGCAAATCTTTGATAGCAGACAGGCGTGATTCACACCGTGGTGCCAGGCAGATGGGTGACATGGGCTGTGGGTAAAGCCATCCCCTGCCTCAGGCTCTGATCTGCCTGATCCCAGGATTTGTGGTCTAGGGGAGCTTGGGTGCATTGTTCCTGTTACCACTTGCGTGAGCAGAGACACAAACCAGCCTCAGGAGATGTGAAGTTTTGTGACAGTTTTGAGGTGAGATCCCGCTCTTTTCCCCAGAGTGTTCTTCATCCCACAGGATGTCCCTGGTCCCACTGGGATTCACTGGGTCTGTGTTTAGGTGCCAGCTTTTCCCCAGCATCTCATTTGGACACTGTGTCTGATTGCTTAAGTCAATGTCTCTGTTCACATTCCACTTAGGAAGCTTTTTATAAAATACCAGTCCAGCTGGCTCAGCTGCGTCTTCTGGAAGGGGTGATTTGGGCTGCCATCAGCCAAAGCACTCACTGGAAGTAAAACAATCATGGGAATTGGACAGCTGGTCTGGATTTTTCAGTGCCACTTTTTCAAAATAAAAATAACTGCATGTAGCCCTCCCCTGCTTAAATCTTTAAACTATTATTTTTAAAATATAGTAATGATAAATATTAATGAGACAGCTACATGGTTGCTAAAGCAGATGTCAGTACTTGCACTGGGTGGATTGGAAGAGGGGAATCACAGAATGACAGAACCACAGAATGGGTAAGGTTGGAAGGGACCACAGTGAGATAAAATATTTGCACATGCAGAAGTTAGCTAATATTAATTGAGTAGTTGCACTGTAGCCAGAAATAAAATTGCATTTTTTTTCATGTGTGACCCTCAGTTGCTGTGTACTGTAAATCCTGCAGGTCTGCTTCTCTTGCATGGCCTTTGTGCAATGCACTGACTTTGTGCGGTCACCTTTGAGTTAAACATTTGGTGGAAGCCAAATCTGTTGAGACTAACAGGTTTATGAAATGCCATCTCTTCCTATTGAAGAGTGAGAGTAGCACATGAGATGATCACAGTGTGCCTGTTTTTCTTCTGAGCGACCTGTGTTAAAGCTTCTTGCATGGGAGGCTTTCTCTGCTTACTGACTCAGCTGACCTGTCTGGTCACCTCCACCTTTCTCTTGCAGTTGAACTATGGGAAGAGATTCATAGAGTCATTGGAAAATGAATTTCAGCATAAAAGAAGGCAAATATGCAATTACACCAATATTTTGTTTTATTTTCCAGTTGTAAAGTGTGGTATTTATGCTTTTTTCTCTTTTTCTTTTTTCCTGAGAAGATCCCGACACAAGGGAGGGCAAATTTCAGCAAAGAGGATTGGTGGTGGTTTGTTGTGTCATCTTAGAACAAGTGCATATTGCAAGTTTAATGGGGCAAGTTGGATCTAGTAATTGGTTTATTAGAATATTCTTATATTTTTGTGGCAAGCAGGCAGCAGACCTGCTGTGGGCTCCAGCAGCATTTTGTCTCCTGGTGCTTTCTTGAGAACTGAGGATGTCTTTAGTCTATGGTACCATTTAGAGCAAGCTCAGTCATGTATGTGCAGAGTATGGGTTAAGTGTGTGTCAGATTTTATGGGATGGAGTGACAAGCTGCTCAGGGGACTAGCAGGAGGATGGGGCACTTTCCTTGCCTTTTCCATCCTTTGTTTCCTTGTTCACATTCCAGCTGGACAGAAGTCCAGCCCAGGAATGATCGAGTGATGGCTGTGCAGCTATTTGGGAAGGCCCGAGCAGCTCAGCACTTTGTGCTGCCTCAGGGAGTGAAAAGTGTTCCATGTCCTTCAAAACCTGTCTGCCCTTTTTAGAGCCTATGAGTACTGGCGCTCTCTCTGCCCCTGGCTGGTCCAGAGTGTACATCCAAAAATCTGTCTCTGTTGGTCTCAGAAGAGAAACCAAAATGCCTGCCCTGTGGATTGTCCTGATTGCTCATTGTTGTAATTGATTTTTATTTTTTATCTTTTTATTTGTTATGGAAGACATAAGCAAAGTACATCAGCTAGTCAGGAACCAGAAATGTACGCAGCTTTTCAATAACCTCCTCAATGAGAAAAGGATAGGCTTTGGTCTCCAGTCTTTCAGTTCAATCATCCTAAAAGCACTAGACATTTCAGAAAAAAATGCAACATTTAAATAGATTTATTATTCTGCCAAGATTTATTTGAATTAAAATTCACACTGGAGGAGGGTTTGGGGGGGAAGGAAGTAGAATTTCATTTCCTAAGTGATACTGGAAGATTCCTTGTGAACTGTAAAGAGGCTGAGGGAAAAAAAATTCCTGTTTTCATTTCATCCTTTTTTAGGACGCTAAGAGTTGGCAGGTGGGGAAAGTCTGACAGAACACCTTGTGCATTGGCACAGCAGCAGCATAAAGTCTTTCACATATACGTCTTCTGAAAATTAATTATTTTCAGCTATTACAGTGGAACACAATCTAATGATTCCTGCAGGTCTGCTGTTACAATGCATCATTTCTGTCTATTCCCTGCAGCCCAGGTTCAGCCTGGCCATGGTGCTTGGCCATGAGCAGTCCAGCTGTCAAAAGCCATGGCTCAGACAGAGGTTTGTTTAAGCAGGTGCTCGCCTCCTTGTCCAGGTAGGATCCCAAGTGGCGTTGCAGTATTGCAGTGCAGAAGAGCAAAGTGCTGGCATCAGGAGGCTGGAGAGGACTCAATGAGCTGCCAGTTTCTGTCCCAAGTTTCCTAAACCCCCAGGGTAGGAAGGAGACCAGCCTTGTCTCCAGCAGCTCTGTACAGCATACTCCTGCCCTGAGCTGTGCCATTCAGGGCATGGCTGCATTATCGCAGGTAAGAAGCAGTTTATAAAAGTGTTTTATTGAAAGTGGGATTTTAGCTTCAGCTTCAGTGTGATCTCTTGACAGGGAGGGACCTTTATCACCAAGGGCACTTCTGATTCTGCCTTTCCTTGTCATTCGATATTTCTTGTCATTCCCATCTCCAGTCAAACGCACCTTTGTTTATTCTTCAGGGTGTCAGGCTCCAGCATGACAGCTCTGTGCAGCGTGTTTATCCACCAGGAAGAAAGACCTCCAGGAAGGATGCCCTTGAGAGAGAGCTGAGTGCAGCTACAGTTCCCATCTGCAGCACCCAGGCGCTCTCTCCAGTGCAACCCCTCACCCATCCTGTTGTCCCTCTCTATTAATGGCTCTGGCAGCTGAGAGCCGTGACTCATTCATCATTTTGCTCCTTACTTTCCCTCTGGCCATAGACCTGAGAACAACTTTTTTTTTTTGCTTTTTCATCCTTTCAGAGCGTGTCCAGATGTATTGACTCTTTCTTCTTTTGTTGTCCCTGAGTCAGAGTCTTTGCACGAACCCTCTCTGAAGCTTTTGCAGGGCTGCTTGGGGTGTTCAGAGCTGAGCTGCCTGGACTCCAGCAATGTCAGCAACACATCCAGGCAGGCTCCCAGGCAACCCAAATCAGTGGAGCATCATCACCTGCTAGTTGAGGTGGTGGATGCCTGCTCCCTTGGCTGTCATCATTCTTAGTCCTGTGTCCCTTCCGTGAGCAGGCACATGCTTACCTCATCCTCAGTTCACCTTCCAACAGGCAGCAGTGTTACCCACAGCCAGCTGGGAGGACATGCAAGGAGAGTGGTGCAAGGCAAGAAGGTCCCTCTGCCATTTCAGCCTGGCAGCTGCTCCCCAGCTTCCCTTTACCCTGTCTGCGTTTTCTCTAATTTTCCTGGTTTTCCCTAATCTTTCCTAATTTTGGAAACTGGAAAGGAGTATAACACACTTTGGTGTCTTACTGGTTTAGACACAAACCCAAAGCATGGCACCCCATGAGATGCTACAAAGAAAATCAGCCCCGTCCCAGTCAGACCTGATACACACTTGTTTGTGCAGGGATGTTCATAGCTGGTCACACCTGGCCCCCAGACAAGGCAGGGCTAGGGCAAGGCTGGGCACTCTGGGCATCCAGGCAGGCACAAAGCACCAACAGCTGGTCTTCCCATGCCAGGTGGCTGATGCAGTGAGCAGTGCTGGGTCCTGGAGATAGCAGTGCAGTATGCAGGTTCACAGGAGCTGCTGTACATCACCACGGAACAGGATGCCGTGCAAAGAGGTGGCAGGGGTGGAAGGAGCAGCTCTGTGTTGTATTCAGTCACATCCCTTAGAGGAAGGAGATTTGCTCTGTGCTGCTCCCCATGCATACACACACTTTTAACAGGCAGAACAGAGGTGTAGAGCAACCAGCTGCTCCCAGAGTGCAAAGCCCTGTGCTGTGGAAGATGATCACTCATCACAGGGCATGATGGAATGATGTGAATAATCTCTCACCAGGGTGGGCAAGAGGTTTGTTCTTTGTACCTGATCCTGTATTTTCAACTGGGAGTTTAAACTGGAAAAGAGTTTCAGGATTTGTCTATGACTGTATGTAAATTGCCATGGTAACCACCACATTTCATGTGCTCAGGGCATTTTCCTAAGTTCTGCAAGAAGCTGTAGCTGTGTTTATTTATGCAGCTCAAAGTCAAGTTTCATTAAGCCACTGGCTGTTTTGGTTTTTCAATCTCTCTTTTCCTTCTTTCCACTGTCCATTGTAGCTCTGCATTTTTCTTTTCCTTTCCAAATACGAGTGTTATTTTGAAGCACAGGCCCTTATCTGTACCAACCCCCACCTTTTAATTACAAGACAAATCACAGCTTAGAACAACTCTTCCTTGACACAGGAGGAGTAGAGTAGCACTGGAGGAGTTGTCATCATTTAGCTCACTTAACCTCACTTGGAAATTTTGAAGTCTGCAGTGTTCAAGGCCAAAGTTCCTGAGTTCTCACAGTCCCATGTAATTATTTATTATTAAATGAACATAAATCTTTTGGTTTGGACTATTTTGCTGTAGTGTGTAGAGGAGCATTGCGTCTTTTAGAGGCTTGGTGCTGTGGGGAATTTTACTACTAAGTCAGCATCCTTCTCCTGCTTTTTGGTTCCTCGTTTTGTACAAGGTCACCTGTTACAGCAGAGCTCAAATTCAGGCAAGCATTTAGGAGATTATTAAATATACTTAGGTATTAAATGCAAATTATCTTTGAAATAACGACCTTAATTAAGACCTAGAAGCTGCTTAGTGGATCCCAGGCCATTAATAGATAAGTAATTTTACAATAAAAACCATGGTCAGAAGTTCCTTTATTTGCTCTCCCTATCCTATGCTGTGGACACCAGTGATACCTGCTTCCTTCATGTCCCCAGAGTCTTCAGGCAGAGTTATTTACAGATCTCTGGAGTACATTTAGCCCAAGCACCTATTTAAAGCAAGGCTAAGTTCAAAATTTGATCAGGTTGCTCAGTGCCTTGATCCAGTGAGTTTTGAGAATTACCAGGGATGGAAACTTCTCCACGTGACCAGACCCTTCTTCCAGGGCTGTGCCTTTTCCATCATGAACCAGTTGGATGTTGGCATCACAGTGAGATTGGTCCTCAGCCTTCCTTTCTCTGAGCCAAACAAGATGACTCCCCTGGCCCCTTCCTCATGTGCCATTTGCAGCCTCCAGCCATCTTCATCACCCTCCAGTGGATCATAGAATCATAGAATCATACAGTCATAAAATCAGAATAGTTTGGGTTGAAGTGGACTTTAAAGATCACCTAGTTCCAGCCCTCCTGTCCTTGGCAGGGACACCTTCCACCAGACCAGGTTGCTCAGGGCTCCATTCCAGCCTGGCCTTGAACACTTCCAGGGATGGGGCATCCACGGCTTCCCTGGGCAACCTGTGCCAGTGCCTTACCACCCTCACAGTAAACAGTGTCCTCCTTATATCTAATCTTAACCTACCTTCCTTGATCTTAAAACCCTTCCCCTTGCCCTATCACTCCATGCCCTTGTGAAAGGCCCCTCTCCATCTTTCTCTCAAGCTCTCTTTAGGTACTGGAAGGTGCTATAAGGTCTCCCCAGCACCTTCTATTCTCCAGGCTGAACAACCCCAACTCTCTCAGACTGTCTTTCCAGGAGAGGTGCTCCAGCCCTTACGGCCTCCTCTGGACTCCCTCCAACAGGTCCACGTCTTTCATGTGCTGAGGGCTCCAGAGCTGGACACAGTACTCTGGGTGGAATCTCACAAGAGCAGAGTAGAGGGGAGGAACCCCCTCCCGTGATCATGGCACTGTGTCCATAGTTGTCTTGCATGGCCCTGCTGAGTTGGGTAGGCATGCCCTAAGGAGATGAGGCAAATGGCATTACTGTTCCTTGAACAATAATTTTTTTCTTTTCATTTAGGCTGTGTACTGTAGCTGTGATTTCTGAGAGTATGGAGTGTGAACGGTAAAAAGTCCGGTATCTTAATCTAAGAACAGCTGTGACACTGGGAAAACTGTGTATTTCCCAAAGAATCTGGGAAAGTGCCTTCTAGTTTTCCTGGTCACTGTCAAAGTGTTGATGATTATGTGTTGAAAGTACTGCATTTCACAGCATTGTGTGGTCCATGGATTACACTCAAACTGCAAACATATTTTGGTGACAACTATGCTAAATCTTGTCTAGTTTCTCCTTAAGTCAGTAGGAGGATTTCCATTGACTTTTCTTGAGGTTTTTGTGTGATGAGTGTCTGCCATTACTGTATTGAGTTGATGGTTATTTTTTATGTCTTAATGGAGCTTTAGCTAAGAAATGTCAGATTTGTTTATTTCTTTCCATCATTTTATGTTCATTAATGACACATCTAAACTAGAGAAACAGAAAGGAAAGTGAATTCTGTTGTTAAACAAAAGTTGGTTTAGCTACCAGGAATATGCCAACAGGTCTGCAAAACTCCACTTAAATTCAATAAGTAATTGAGCTTATCTCCTCATACACAGGATACTATTATTAGCAAAGCATTTAATTAGCTGTCTATTGCATTACAGCTGAAAGCCAAACACCTCCTCTGGCATTTCCCAAGAAGCCTGTCTGTAGTTCCCAGAGCAACACTTTGGGATTGCATGTGACTGAATAAGATTTTGCTGCAGGAAGCTTTACGATAAACTTACTTGTATTGCCAGCCTAAAAAAGCAACTTTTTTAAAAAGTTCCTAAGGCAAAATTATGCTGATTTGGCTTCGCCTATGAAAGAAAGGGTATAGAAAATGGCCCAAGAAGGTGCAAACATAATATAAACCTTCAGGACACTTTAAGTTGTCCAATATCAGTTGTTTTGCCCCTACTCCAGCACAGCTAATGGATGAAAGAGGGGCTTAAGGAAAGGCTCTTGAGGAGCATCCTCCAGGTATTGGAAAAATTCCAGATAGAATTAAGCTGAATGGCAAGGAGGACACGTGGTGGAACTGATACTGGAGGTGCTGACTTCAACGCACCTCAGGAATGTGCTCTTGGCTCCTTGTAATGCCAGGAGAGGCAGCGTGCTGGCATCTCTTATGCAGAGCTCAGCACTTCACAGAATTGGGTCCACCTGCCACTTGAAGCCTATCATCCCCAATCAGGCAACCACATGACTATTAAACAAGATGTGTTAACCCCGGCCTTCTTCCACGAGATGAAAACAAGGATTGTGATAGAGACGGGAATTCTGCTCTGGTTGCAAAAGCACACAGCCAGTCCCAGTGGGAAGACTCCTGGTTTTTGTTTTCACTGAGCCGTCCTTGGTGTATTTTGTGTGAGTGTCACAGATCAAGGCTCAGGACACCGCAAGGCTGAGGGCTTGGCAGTGCTCCTCCTCCTCCCCATCTGGCTGATGGGAGATCCTGGCTAATGGGGTGGGGCTGGAGGGTGCCCCTGCCTCGCTAAGGGACTCCCATTATTAGGAGATCGAGACTTGCTTGCCTAGATTATGATCTGTCTTGGACAGGGAGTAACTCCATTCATGCATTTGTCAGCACCTGGCAAACAGCATCAAAAATAAAATCAAGGCATTAGTAGCCCGCAAGTAAAATTAATACAGATAAAAATGTTTATTTTCATAGTCTTTTCTCATAAATTAGCCAAAATAACTGGCTTAAAATGAATTAGCCCTAAATACCCACATATATTCATACATATTAGTAAACTGCTTTATTCAGTAGCATGATAACACTACTTGTAGGAGAAAATATGAAAACTGAAATTCATTAGGGGAACATTTTGCACTGCAATTAGATCTGATGCTGCTCAGTGTGGGGTTTCAATTTGTTTAATTCACGTTGATGTGCAGACAAGGCTGCAGAACAAGAAAAATACAAGCATACATTTAATATTAGCTACTTTGCTTGTTCATGCATACTTTAGCTAAAGCCTCGGTGCCATATGATTTCGGATTATTTCCGTATGTCCCTAATCAAATATTCATGGTTGTATTCACACTTACAGAAAGGATTCTGAAGCCTACCTTGAAGTAAACACAGGGATATAAGGCATATGTTCAGTCCAAACTTTGTTCTTGCTCATGCACATATGAGTTCTAGCAACAGCTACAGCCAGTTACATGTGTGAAAATCAGACAGATGCTTCTTAGGCACAGCATTAGCAGGGTGAACCTATTGGACTTTCTAGGACTGAGACACAGAACACTACAAACATGTGCAGTCCTCACTCCCCATTTCAGTCAGGGAACAGGGAAATGTATTTACCCAAGAGATCCACACAGAAAACATCATCTTCTAGATCCAGTTTAGCAGGAAATTATGTCCATTGGGTTCAATGGAGTAACATTTGGGTTCCAGCTGAGGGGCTGGTCTTCAATAACGGCTTTCATTCTTCATTTCTATTTGGAGAAGAAGTGCAAAAGCAACCATCTTAAGATATACTACAAACACTTAATTCTGCTTATTTCATTACTAAGAAGTAGTTAATATCACTAATATGAACTTTCACATTAATAAAACTAAAAATTTATTAATACGTGATTAGGATTTTTTTGTCAGTGGACTAGAAAAATATAATTTGGTGTACATCAAAGCAACTTCAAAGTGTATCAGTGTTTGAACGTAAGTAACTTCTAAAAAAAACTTTATAACAGCTGTCAAAGTTATTTAGCTCCCTAACTTTGCCTGTGTCGAGCACTTAAGTCTTACTCGTACAATCATTCTCATGTTTGGTACTATGTTCCTATATAGGTTGCTACTGTAAAAAGAAGCAGATTTGCTAGTGCTGTGTATTATTTATGTAGCACCCTAAGTAGAAAGAAAGAAAACTGACGCGATCCAACCTTACCTTCATTTTAATTCCTTGGGAAGGATGTTTCATTATCTTCCCCCTCTTTGAAGTACCAGCTCTCTGAAATCTCTTTTTAATGACACAGATGAAAAATAAATACGTAGAGGAAGGAGTCAGTGTGCAGAATTCGAAGAACACAAGACATTTTGAGGCCGTGCCGTGCAGGGGGATGGGAGCAGCCTCTTGGTGCGGGTGGCTGTGTGTGCCGGGTCCTGGGCTCCCACTGCTGGCTCCGGTTCAGCAGCCAGGCAGGAGTTTCTCTCGTCGTCAGTGAACCAGCTGTTATGGCAGATGATCGTGCTGAATTTCAGGTCATTTGATAACTAGGGCAGGCAGCCGTGTTTTGCAGTTCAGCTTGGGTGACACGGAGATTAAGAACTTCATCAGCACGATGCAGAATTGCTCACGTTTCTCGGGTGCCCAGGTGGGCTTGTTCTGGGGGTGGAGAGGGGGGTGTTCAGCCAGGTCCCATCCTTGGCAGCCAGACAGCAAGCCCTGTCTACTGTCTGTCACTTCCACATGCAAGGGAAGTGCAGGACATTGGTGGTTTTTCAGCTTTATGATGAATGACATTCCAAGTGGTTCTTATTTAGGCTATCACTTAAATCTGCTGGTAGGCTCTGCTTGGTCATCAATGTGAATTGTGGTGCCGGCTTCCAGACTTGCAAAGAAATGCTTATACCCACGTCAAGGAACAGCAAGGAAAGCTTCCCAAATCCTTTGGTGGCTTGGCAATACCTGAGAGCAAACTTCTGGGGAGGGGGGAGCCCTTACGGAGCCACAGAGAGGGGCAGTCCAACCGCGCTCCTTTGTCAAGCTGCTCAAAAGTAAAGTGGCAAGGCCTGCTCAGGGCCAGGGGAAGGATTAATGTAACATTCTGGGGAAAGCAGCTGGAAATATCACGGTTATTTTCTCAGCTTGGCAAGCTTTTAAGCTTTAATGGATTCCCAGAAGAGTCATGCAGATCTTTGGTGTAAAGAAGCCTGTAAGCAATGATGTTGAATTCCTAGAATTTTAGAGTCAGAAGAGATCATTAAAGCCATCCACTGTAACCTCTGTATTCAAACCTTTGGTATTCTGGCCACAAATTCTTTACCAAGTGAAAGCACACTTTAGAAAGCCACTGTCTTGATGTAATAACTTCATGTGATAGAGAATCTACCACTTCCCCAGGTACATTTTCCCACCTGGCTCATTACCATCACTGGTAAATAAAATACTGTGTTTGAAAGGATGGAGCTTGCTTCTGAAAGCATCAAGCTGCCTTGCTGATGCTGATACCCAAACCAGACTGTCCAGTCATCTCAGCACTGGGTGGAATGTGGCCAGCCTGCCCTTCACCTGGGACACAGGCACAGAGCAGGGCTAAAAGAGGATGCTGGGGAGCTGAAACACGACTGGTGTAAGAAATGTGGGAATAAAGGCAGGACTGCAATAGATTTCAAGAAATAACCTTGAGGAGACTTTTTGTTCTGAAAAAAGGCTGGGTTCAATGTAACTTAGAAGATTGAATCTGCCCTCTCTCCCCCAAAGCTTCTCATAACATGCTGAAAAGCATCTACAATTTGAAATGGTAAAAAATTTAAGGAGAAGAAAGAGCAGGGAATTAGGTATTTTGGCAGAGAGCAGGCTGCTAAAGGTGCCTGTCATATTAGAGGTGGCAGCTCAGACTTGTTTTCTGTATTTCAAAGTGAATACACCCTCTAAGGCAAACCAGCTATTTTTAACTCTCATTCTGGGAAGTGCTTTTTCTCTATGCTGGGAGAAAAGAGACGTGCTCTGTGTCACAGTTGTCTCACAACCGCTTACCTCGCCGGCCTCCTTTCAACAATGAGACAGATAATAGGACAGAAAGCTGGTCACCCAAGCTCAGGGATGAATAAACCTCCACTCCTCATTCTGGGGGATGAACAGGGAGGGGAAAACCCTGTTTGATTTATCAGGAGAGGTCCCACTGTGGAAGGTCAGGCAGAGCCAAACAGGTCTGTTACTGCGAGGAGCGTTTGCTCCATGTGCCCCCTGCAAGGCAGTCCCTGGCACACCCAACATGAGTCACCAGCGGTGAGCAGAGTGCTGAGCCAAGATGCAGCGTGGTATTGGGTTTTCCAAACCCTCCCTGAATCTATGTGTAATTTGGTAGTTATGGCTTAGTCCCTTAGGATCGGACTCATCCCAGATATATTTATAGGACTGAGTCTCACCCAGGCTCCTCCTGTCATCAGCAGAGAGACACACGGCCAGGGAGGATACACCCTCTTTTAGATTGGCACCGATAACTGAGGAGGGTGGTGATGCAACTAGAAGTTTGCAAAGCTGAAGGACTTTGAATTGTGCTTGCTAGCCTCTTTTCAGGAGTTCGGGACTTTTTTGTGGGTCTCGGGCTTTCCGCATCATAGGAGGAGTTCATCACGGGTTCCCAAGAAGTGCCTGTTCATACTCTCAGGGAACAGAATGCATTTTCAAGTGGATCATAATCAATTTGCAAGTTTAAATTAATTACAGTTGAGCCCTCTGAGAAGTATCAAATGCATGCCTGCGCTTTCTTTCTACCAAATGATGCTAATAGCAGCATAGCAGACTTCAAATTTCCCCATCAGTTAAACTGATTAAAATTTTTTTGTAGAAGGCAATTTAGAAAGCAATATACAGTAATATAGGTATGTTGCTAGTGACTATTTAATTGTTACCCTACTACAGGCTACTGGCAGACAGCAGCTTAAATAACTTGTAAGTGGGGCAACTGTCATGAGAAATGACTGATTTACCAGCCCTCATCTTTCCTGTGCAGCTATTTTGCTCTTAGCAGTGCCCTGCAAAGAAAAGATATGGAAAGTGTAAGCATGTCTTTTAAATATTGTTTAATTTAGTACACAAACACTGACATGATTTAATCAGAGCATATTATTGGAGAATGGCATCAGTACAAGATGCTCCAATGCAGATAATTTTCTGGTAGCTGTAATTTTTACTTGAGTTGACAGGGTTTTTCTGGGCTTGGTCTGTGAGACTTGCATTTGCCTGAATGCTTCTTGCTCTCTATTTCGTGGCAGAAACTCTCAGTCTTTCATCCCACTTAAAATTGTTTGTAACTGGAAATATGTGTTAGGGGCTAGTTCTAAATAGATGCTGTGCCAGGTGGGTCTTCTCACTCCCATGGGTGGGTCTTGATTGAGGCACCTGAATCCGGGCTGTCCATGCAAGAACTGAAGGTTACAGGCCGTATTCCTCGGCTGGTCTCACTCACTTGTGCCTGTACTTCAGGTACTGAAATTCAGGAGAGGATCCATCAACCCAAGAGTCCTGGCTTGGCATGGACTCAGCCAAGCCTCTGTGCAGGGAGCAGCTCCAGAGAGACAAAGTGTGGAGGTGAGCAGGCTGCTTTCTCCCAGGTCTTAAATCTGCTCCATAGAGTCTTACTCCAGCCTAATTGCTAAGGTATGTGGGTGCATTGCCTGCGGAATAGCAGCCATCCCGCAAGCATCGTCTGCTCGTGGGAAACACTGCAGCTCTCCTTGGCACAGTGCCCAGGGGTCCTTTGCAGTTGATGGTGGAAATGGAGGTTGAGAGCAGAGAAAGGCAATATAAAAAGTTAAGGCTGGTTCAGTATAAAAAGCTTCTACAGGTATAACAAACCATCTGACACTGACCCTTAATAACAGAAATGAGTTTCCATCTTGAGAACTACAAAGGATCTGGTCAATGGCATGGCAATGGCTTTTTTAGTATATTTTGTCCGGCTAAGGAACTTGAAAATTTATTGTTCTCCTTCTTGAGTGTTTTCCAGAGCTCTCTAAAGTACAAACCTGCTCAGAGTGCCAGTTGATAAAGACACTACTAAAATGAAACCAAGCACTCGATTCATTTCATAGTGTTATTTCAGTTTTGGCATGGCCTCTGGGTTCTTAGCTGTCTAATGTGCTGCTAAGTGCCTCCTCAAGCATGGATAATAGATATTAGGAATAAAAAAGGAAAGCAACCTTTTCAATTAAGGACAAAATGTACAGAAAGTAAAATGACATGAGTTGTATCAGCTGCATATTGGCTCCTGTGCCCACAGTTTCCAGATACAATCAGTAGGTGCTCAACCAGATAATTACAGCCTTCCTGCAAAAGGCTTCGTGTAGGAGAGTCACCTGCCTGTCTGCTACCACTTGCAGGATCAGAGCTGTCCTTTATTTTCACTGCTGCAGATTGTGGAATTAGTGTTTTCCAACTTCTGTTTAAAAAAGAAGCCTTTTTCTAGCACATCTCCTTCCAGCGGGCTGCTGCACCAGGTAAGCGCTGGGCATCAAGAGGGATTTGTCAGCCTTTTTGTCAGTAATGATTTATATTTGTCAAAATTCAATTTGCACAATTGATTTCCTGTTGCAAGGATTACAGGAGCAGTTAGTTGGGGGAGTGCTTGCCTTCCAGCCAGCTGGTATTGGTTCATGCTCAGAATGAGGTCAAGGGTTTTTTATATACAGGAGTAAGAGGTGGTCACTTGAATTGTTACTTAAAATCTCTCTAGGTGCACAGCATCTGCAAGTGCTCCTCATTCAGGAATCATCTGTGCTGCCACAGGCAAGCTGGCCTGTAACCTTTGTGAAGGTCAAGTAATGCTTATAAGAAATTATAAGATTTCTGGGGGTTTATGCCCAGTACTGCATGATAGAGTATCCCTTTTAAGTGACTTGCATGCAGCTGGTGGCACACGTACCACAGCTTAGGAATCCCAGTGCAGATGTTACAAAAGTGTTTTCACAATGGTTTTGGCCACACCAGATTTTTTTTTGCCCCTAACTTGGACCAGCACTGATAGTGTCCAGCAAGTCATAACTTTGTTTATCCAAAGTAGAAGCAAAGGTGGTGGCTTACATCATACTCTCTCGGGAAGCTTCCTTCTGAGGGTCTTTAATTATTTTTCCTGTGGGCCATGCTGCTATTTCCACTTTCAAGGGGTCACTCTGTTGCTGGTGGGACTGCGGATACCAATCTTTATTTCCGAGTCAGAAGTGATGGTGGAGTCGCTGAGAGAACCTGTTCCCAAACCGTATGTGCTCTCCTGCTCTGCCATTTACTCGGTCACGTGGTGGCCCTGGCTCTGCTGCCCCACGTTGTGTTTGAATGAACTATTTAAAAATATGATGTCAATTTTAGGGAGGAGGGTGGAGGCAGGAGTTATCACACCCACTCACTGGTTTTCTGGCTCCATGGCAGACTGTTGGCAGGGAGTTTGCTGTGCAGGTGGTAAGTCTGCCGAAGGATCTGTTGGAATTTGTTAATCTCTATTAGATCAGTTTGAGAGTCTCTGAGATGCTGTTTGGCCTTGAAGGATGTTTTTTAGCTTTTTATTAGTCATGACCTTGTTTAACCCTGTAGAAACCACAACCTCACTCTGTAAGTGCTAAGTGTGTAAGACAGTAATAAAGAAAATATTGGTAACATAGTCGCGGCCAAATAAGTCACTGAAAGAGTTAGATGCATTCTTATGACAGAATTAAGTTGTACTTCTCTAGGTTTACAGATTCTGTCATTAGTTTGATATGGTGTTTTACATGGCCTACATTTGTGTAATACTGTTTTCTTTTGAAAGAGCAGGTGGTTCCAATGGTGTTGCAGGATAAGTGAGCACTTTGGAGAGCTGAGGTGATATTTTACATCAGCCAGATGCTTCCCTTCAGTCCTTCATTGTGAGATACAGGAAAAAGGCACAGGAGAACAAAAAGGATTTGAAGTGCTCTTAAAACTGAGAATGCAATGGTTTGATGATACAGTGTTCTCTAGGAAAACCAGAGTCCTGAGTATAAAACATGGCCTACAATTTTACAATTTTAATGCCAGTTTTGTTCATTTAAATATATTCCTGAATCTTCTTAAATCCTCAGAATGTAATTACATAAAACCATTGGCATTTATGGCTGCGAGATTCTGAATTTACACTCGGGTTTGAATTTAATACTCCTGTTTCTGGTGTGCCTCTAATGGCTTTATAAGCCAGCAAGCAGAAAACAATGAGCATGTACAGGTAGAGTTTAGACCATCTGTGCGCCATAGTGAAAAAGATAGTTTGCTACCAACAGAGTTTTTTGCTGTCTCAGTTATTGATTAGTTAATGCTTGTTTTGCTCCATCTGATAGTGGGGAATACCTGAGAGGTATTGATATTGCAGACTTAAAATGGGACATAAATAATTCATAGCAGCAAGCATTAGAAAACATATGATAAGCAGCTTTGCTATTAGAATATCTACATATCAGTCATTCTGGGAATGTCGTGGGAGGCAGGTACAGGGAGTTAGCAACTACTCAGTTATGATGAATAAGTATTGTCTGAGAAGGATAGGAGTGGCTCTGGTACATTGTTAATTATGAACTTGTTCCACCTGGGTTTCACCTGGTGTAACCATAGGGAACTTATAGTTATAAAAAGTTACAGTTTTTATTCAGCATATTCTAAAAATCAGATAAAAGACTTAGCTGCTGAGTTCAGTGGGTCAAAATACCAACTGATCTATATCAGAGTAGTGTCACTGAAGCTATGGAGATACATCCCCTAAACCAGCCATCAGTTTGCTTGAGGAGTAGAGCATTAGGCTGTGTGAAGTCCCCAGCAGACAGAATAATGCAAAGGCAAGGAGAAGGGAAAGAAATGGATCAAAGGTGATAAGGCAGAGGTGGAGAGCAAATAAATATTCTGTTTCTCCTCCTCATACAAACTCTCCATTAATTTCAACTGGATTGTCTCTAGAAGACCTGCCACACTTAAATACAGAAGAGGAAAGTGATTAGCAGGCAAAGGAAAAAGGGTGAAGTGTTGGAATCAGAGGAGATCAGGGATGATGGGATGATGAAGAGTTCTGAAAATTTAATAGTAGATGGGGATTTTAAGCCCATGTATACATATTTCTGAAGCCATCTTGTTCACACTTACATTTTAAGACTAGTGCTCAACATTTATCACTGCACCTCTTTGACTTCAGAAGCTACTCTGCCAGTGAACTTGATCCTGCATGTTCAATTGCAGCCATTCTTTCTCCAAGACAACTGAACTTTCTGTTTATTCACACCTTGCTTTTATTGTAATTGCTTGCATGTAGGCGAACATAGGGCGGTCTGATTGGGGCTGGAGGCAGAAAATGCAATTTCTCTCTTACTTTCACGGTATTATGTGAAAGTCCAGACAATGAAGTCTGGCTTCAGACACCCCGAAGTGTTGTAATAGGTGAGGAAAAGGGTCCAATTAAATATTTAAGTGGCCAGGCCCACTGTGCTGCTGCAGCGGGGGATTGATTACACCTGGTGAAACCTGGTCTGCGGGGAGTGCCGGGCATGCGGAGGGTGCCGCGGGGAGTGCGCTGAGGAGGCTGCGGCCATACTATGGTCAGCAGGGAATGGATTTGGCACTGCTTCTGCCTCTGCCACTGTGACTGCATCATCCTGTGCCGAATGTCTTGTAGGTGATGGAAACCTCCCCGCTGCCTTGCACGTCCTGTCCCTTGCATGCCGTGCTCCTGCGGGAGCCCTCCCGGGCAGGGGGAAGGGATGCTCGCGCCAGGGCGTTTTTGCATGGAGGTGTTCAGTGCCGCCATCCTGTTGTGCTGGGAAACCACTTGCAGCTGTAGCTCATTGATGGATCGTTTGTCTTTAATTTGCTTTTAATTCTGTCAGGCGGGCAGTAGGAGGCTGAGATAATATTTGAGAGAAATGACCCATTAGTTTGAGGAGATGCCGGCATTAGTCAGGGCTGTTAAATCAGGAGAAGTCATTACAGCGAGAATGTGGGACGATGGCTTCTGAATCAATGTGTTGGATTGCTTCTGCCTTTCCTTGCTAGTGAATAGCATCTGTACTCATGGAATAGATAGTGGTTTTAAAAAACAGATATGAACAAGGGCAGCATTTCATACCTGCTACAGGTAATGGGATATTTGCCTATTTTTTTCTCCATAATGACCTGCCTGTGACTGTCAATTCCTGTTAGCTCTTCTGGAAATGAGGATTTGCAGAGATGAGTGGGTTTACTCTGGGCCTTCCTAGTTAGTGGGACTTTTGCTTCCCTTAAGCAGATAGCTTAGCTTTGGGTGTGAGTGTGAATGGGATCAGGTGCTGCATTGGAATATTTTGTTTATCTGTTGAATTTATTAGACTGTGAGTTAATTATCAAGGAATACTACCTATTTCTAATGATATTTTTTCAATGTGGTTTGTTGGGATTTTTTTCATACATCTCAAAATATATCTCCATTTAGTTTCATAGAAAAGTCCTGTTCTGTCCAGTACTCTTATCCAGGTGCAGGTACCCATCACAGTTGTTTTACAGCAGTGTTGGGATTTAAATATTGGTAAAATGGATCTTGTCTGGATCTTAACCATTAACTAGATGTGTTTATAATATGGTGTTTTCTGTGTGTGCATGGTGCTTCAATGCATGTATGGGCCCTGCTGTTCTCCACGTGGTGGAAAAGACTGCCCTGAGGGGTTTACTGTCCTACCAGTAGGGAAACTGGAAGGAGACACTTGAAAATAGAGAGCCTTGCCTTGCAAGGTTGTATGTGGAGATGGGCCAAGAATGGTTCTCTTGGTGCCTTAGGTGCTGCAGCAGGCTACAGTGGGTATATATATACATTTCTGATCTAATGTGTCATAAATCCTATTGTTAAGCAAAACTAGAGATGATGTTTGACCAGCTAAGTGTGTAAAGATCAGCTGATTGAACTGCTGTCCATGCCAGTGGCTGGGTTCTTTTCCCCTGTGACTTCAGAGATTCAATTTATCCAAAAAAGGGATCAAATCCTTGTTTTCATTTAATGTAAAGAAATGTAAGTGTGAAGTGGGTATAAACAGGTATATGCACTTAATTGGGTGCAGAAACACACACAGTGACACTTAGCTAAAAGCAGATACTCAGTTTATACTTCACAGAACAGATGTGTGGGGCTTGAGACATCCAAGGGAAAGTGCTTTCTGAGCTCAGCAGTGCTCTCACTGCAGAGCCCGAGGCCAGCATTGCAGTGTCCCTGTCTCTGTTGGGACAGCACCTGTCAAACTGATGCTGGAGTGAAACAATTCATGTCCTCACTGAAACCAAATTCAGGAAAATATCTTTGCAATAGAAACCATATCTTTAGAGGGTCTGTATTGATTTCCACTCTCGGCGTCTTCGGAGCATCCCCTGCCTGGGCTCCGGCATTAACTGAACGCCCATGCAGTGGTGGGGAGGTGCCTGCTTCTCAGGATGGCACATGCTCTCAATTTTAATGAGATTCTGATGGTATTTGGTGTTTTTCTTAAAGCTCCATTACTGCCTAGAGGCACAAGATTATGAGCTTATCTTCACCTTTATTGAAATGTTTCAGTCCCGGATGTTCAGGAAAATAGGCTTGATGCACATTCTGAAAAACAATCAAAAAAAGGAGAGAACAGAAGTGCTCTGGGGCTTGTTTACTTGATACTAATAATTGTGGGGTTAATTTACTTTCTTTTTTATCTTAAGCTAATCTCATGGTCCTGAATTTTATAGATTACTTTTTTACTCCTGGCACTGACTGACGTCTTCTCCCATCATTTTCCCTGAGCGTCTTTATAAGGTCACCAATATTGGAATTACACCCTTAGAAATTCAATGATGCCTTTTTTTTTCTTTTTTTGGTGATACAAAAAAAGTAAAATAACTCTTCCTATACTTTTCTATGCATGTAACATTTTTCTCAGAGCCAGAGGCAGCTCCCCTAACAAATGCAATTGGTCATCAACTAAGTTGGATGCTTACTTATCATGAAATTGCCTGTGGAAACAAGGCTCTTCTCTAAATGCTTCTGAGCCCCTGCACCAGCCCTGCCAAGGAGGGAGGTGCTGGCAGTCCCCCACCCGGAGCTGCCTGGCAGGTGGCTGCCCTACCCACCTCGATTTCATCAACGCATAATTGAGCTGCCGCTGAATTAGTTCTCTTTTGCCCAGAGCTCAGCACAGTAAACAGAATTCCCCTGGGAAGCTCCAGTTCCATCCTTTTCTGTCCCGCACGGAGGTTTCCTGCGTTCATCTGGACAGAATTTCTCTTTGTTTCTTGGAGAGCCGGCGCTGCACAGGTCTGGTCCTGCCTGGGCACGTGTGCCGGGCTCTGCAGCACTGGGGCCTGATCCAGTTGGATGCGTAGCCATCACCTTCTCTTGGGCTGCCATCCTCAAGGTCTGGTGCTCGAAGCACTTCCTCAGGAAATGGGGAAGCGAGGTTCAGCCACTTCCCTTGCCCAAGCAGAACTGCAGCTTTCCTTGCCCACCTTTCCCCAGCCCGACAAGCTCGTGCTATTCTAGATCGGTCTGTGTTTTGTTCTTCCTGTCAGAGCTGAGCAGCTGAGAGGGAAATAATTTCCAGTTCTTACACAGTTCTTACATTTTTTGTTAATCAGTCACCAGATAAAACACAGGGAGTCTCATACCAGAACCCATGGGCTCCCGTCCCTGTTGCTTGCCCTAACTCTGGGGATGCATTCCCACCACTCCAGGCTGCATTCTGGGGAACATGCTGACCCCCAATAGCCCTGGAGCCACCTCACTGTGAAAGGTTTCCTGGTTGCACAGGCACCTGTGTGTATTTTTAAAATCTTTTTTAAAGCTGGTTGTGCTGTTTTTGATGTGAGAGGTAACCCGAGCTGTGCTGCTGAGACCCTGTTGCAGAGATAATTGCAGCCAAGCCATGTCCTTTACATATTTACTATGACCCCTGCTGTCAGAGTGCAGTTACTTACTGCAGGAGCTGCTTTAGTACTGGCTCATCTGTATTGCATTCAGAAAGGAAAAAAAAAAAAGTTTTTCTCCACCAGCTCAACCAAGACACCAGCATGAAAAATTATCAAATGCTGTGCCAGTGCCATGATGAACAAACAGCCAGGATCAAACAAGGGTCATCATATTTCATGCAAAATAATGGAATTAACAGCTTTTGTAGTTGAGTCAAAGGCACACTGGTTTCATGTTGGTGTGCTCAGTAGCACTTCTGGTGAATTGAAGATGGTTTCTTTCTAATCATCTTCCTGGATCTTTGCATGGCCTTTCTTTTTGGTAACTCCCCTCTGGATCTCATGTCTTCCATCCTGCTCAGTGCACATGCACAGCTGTGTGGTCGTGCATGTGGGGACCCTTAAAATTCCATCTGTTGATTTTTCCTAAAAAAAAAAAGAAAAAAAAAAAAAAAAAGGACTGTGCACAGCATACACACCTGTACGTAGGTCCTTGCAGGAGGTGTGAATGAATGCGAGGGTAAGGCACTCCCATGTTAAATACACGGCTCGTTTTTCCAGCTCTGTCACGGTCCTTAAATCTTATCTCCATCAGAAAGTTTCAGCAGTGAATGTTAAATCAGTTTTTAGTTCAAATGAACAGACTTCATACAGACCCCCTGTGCTCACACCCTTATTTCACTTTAAGCGGGGCCTGTTTCATGTTAGATTAAAGTAATCTCGAGGTAAAAGGTAAAAGATAAAAGCAAAGCAGTTGCAGTCTTGGGAATGGTGCTTTTAATAGCTTCTAAGATGGGAATTTCTAGAATTCAGCTGAGAGTTGGTACCTGACAGACATTGCTCCTTGTCCAGTGTGGTGTAAGGTAAACTCAGGTTATGTGAAACATTGCTGGAGATGATTTTAAGAGGGCACGTTTTACTTTGCTCTGCCACAGACTGACAGCACTGTTGGTCACCAAGGAACGAGGAAGGGAGGTAGAGACGGTTTTCTGTCACACAGGTGGAAATGCTCCTTTCCCTGCACTCTACCTGCCTCAGGTCAAACCAAATTTGGTCTGCATCAGAATAAGAAAGCCTTTGGTGACCTTTTACATAGTTTTGACTGTGTCAGTAGCGAATCTCACCTGTAGGTAAATTGATGCAACCAAATTTTATTTGTGCAGACACGGCCTGGGTGTAATCGATTCACTTCTGCCTCACAGCATTGGTGAAGCTTAATTAAGGCTGATAAAGTTCTTTGCAGTTCTCAGAGGAGAAGTTTGGTCCATGTGTAAATGATGTTTTAGAAGGTATTTAATGTACTGTGTTAAAATGCTGCCAAGGTGCCCAGCCTGTGAGTAACACTCAATGAAACTCTTTCTATTTCAAGTTAATGTTTAATAGGAGTGAGGCAAACTGCCTGAAAGCAGGCTTTGTGACACTGTACCCACACCCTCCCTTTGTGGGGTGTGCTCCCTGTCTCTGCCAGGGTGCTGTTGCGCATCAAACCAAACGAGGCAGGAGCAGGACACATGGAGTCCCAGCCCCCTGTCACGGGAGGGCCATGGCAGTGTGGCAGCGCACCTGAGGGGCCCGTGGCTCTGCCCAGTGCAGTGAGGGGAGTGCAGTGAGCAGAGCGATCCCTCTGCTCAGTCCTTCCACTCGCCATGGAGAGTTAGGTCTACCTGACCTGCCGTGTCACCCAACTCTGGCTGTACTCGCTTGGGCCCGAGAAGTGTAGGCACCCTGCTTTATCTATGGGCTTTATCTAGGCTAATTAGATCAGTGCTTTGTCCAGGATAATTGTCTCTAGTAATGAGTTTAAGGGAGTGTCGCTAGCACAGTTAGTCACCAGCACTGTTGCTCCCCTTCTAGCACCCGCTCCTGCAGAGCAGCTCCTGCAGATGCTCTGCGGTGGCATGTGGCTGTGCAGGACATCTCCAGCACGTGCGGTCCCCACTAGGAGAGAGCCAGCTGAGGTCCTCGGGTCAGAGGCAGGTGTTTAAAGTGCTGACAGAGGCTCTGCAGCAGCTGCAGCGTGATTGCCCAACAGCAGCAAGAGAGCTAAACTTAGAGGCAGGCTGTGAATGGGGAAGTGGTGGCGGATGGGGACACAGAGCGCTTTCCGCTCTGGCTGAAGCGGGGACAGCACTCACTGGTTTCACACCTCGCTGTGGGGCTGGCCTGCCTGGGGGGCACTCGGGCAGCAGCACCGCCGGGAGCAAAGAGCCCCAAGTGCACAGGGTTATGGTGAACACAGCAAAATACACTGCCCAGATGAGTCCCAGCATGGGTTTGCACGCTGGCCCAGCCTATACCTGAACAGGGAGGATGGGATTAGCATCGGTCAGAAATGCTTTCAACAACTGAACTGATACGTTGAGGTTTTATGACAGAAAATGCCAATTTATTTGAAAGATATCGCTGTTGGAAAGAAAAGCTTTGCAGAAACTTGTAGTCTGGAATGATTTCTTCTGTTCTTGTCAGGATAAGCAAGTGTTTATGTCACATTGTCAGAGTATAAATGATGACAGGTCAGACCTGATGGCTGAACCTGAGTCTCCCACAATCCAAGTATGTGCTGGAATCATCAAACAATGAGGGAGAGCTGTCCGTCTATCTGACACCTCTTTTTCTCCCATAATCTGCTGGGGGTTTTGTGTTTGTTTGTTTAGGTTGTTTTTTGTGTTTGGTTCACGAAATCATCACGGTCTTCTCATATGCAAAACAAAACTTTTCAATATCATGAATTTAAAGCCCATATATATTTCTAATTCAGCTCTGACTCTGGACCCTTTCCTTAGCCCACCACTTTCACCACACTGGTCCATAAGCACCAGGGAGGCTGGAGGAGTTGCAGAAACCCCAACCAGGGGCTGCTTCCAATGTGTATAATAAATGAGTGTGTTAGATTGGACCTGCTGTATTGAAGAAGCACAAAATCCTGGTTGCTCAGCCAAATAAATGGTCCTCGTTTTGACATTTTCCTAAGTGTATGCAGTCAGTGTTGCTTGCAGTTGTTGCCAAAGGAAAGGAAGGGAAAGAAACATCGCTTGGAGCTTCCCCAGCAGGAGAGAAAGGATGGCATTGTTCCTGTTTGTTCGTGCCTTCCTGGCGCAGCCACACCAGAGTGGAAGCCGGAGCATGGATTTTCCTTCAGGAACAGCTGTGCTCCTGTTTTATGGCTGGCCGCGGTTCCAGACATGGACATCTCTGCGCAGCGGGGCAGGAGCAGCCACCAGCACATGGAAACCTCCACACCCGCCGCAAAGCAGCGTCCCGTGCCAGGAGTTCCCCCTCGCTGTCTGCAGGACAGCTGGGGAAGGGCAGAGTGGGTGCTGGGGTGGCTGAGCAGGAGGAGAAGAAACAAACACGGAAAACATCTGTGTGCTCCCAAAATCTGCCTTCAGCTGAATCACAAGATGCTTATATAAAAGCGTGGTTAATTATTGCAAAGCAACGAAGCGAGGAAACACGGACATTCGCAGAGTATCTCCTGCGTTAATTAGTTGCTAAAAATGTGGCTCACAGCAGCTGTGAAACTGCAAACGGGTCAGTAGCAAAACTCTTTCTCCTGGTTATTGTGCTGAGAAGTGCTCTTCTCTGTGAGGCTGTTCCCAAAGGCGGCCAGGGTCAGAGGCAGCTCGCAGGGCATCTAGAGGAGCATCTTCAAATGAGGATGGCGTCACCAAGAGCACTCACTGTTCATGTCTGCTTCTGTTTGAGAAATACCTAAAAATGTGGAGAGGAATCAAACCTAGAAATGCAGTTGAATTTGAACCCCCTCAGCCTCGCAGCTGCCTGCTGGACGTGCACAGCAGAGCACACACGTACAGAACCAAGCATGAAATTAATCCCCGCCTTCCGTGTCCGTGAGCTGTGGCTGAGCAGGCTAAGAGCTGTCCCTGCCTTCCTCACGTGTAGATTCTGAGCAGATCCGTGCTACACCCTAAACTCCTTTCACGTGAGCCGCCTGCTCTGTGGTTCCCAAATACTTGCTAAGTTTCTCCCCGAGGCTTGCTTCCCAAAACAATCGCCCGCTCCCCCACGTTCATTGTTTCGTGTGATCTTTACAGAATGTGGCATTTCTGTCTGAACAGTTTGCCAAAGAGCTATGATAAACAACACTAAGTTGTCAGTCATGAGTCATTAAAGAAGTGAACTGTCTTCTCTTCCTGCCCAATCATAGGATATTTTTAAATGTCAAAGCTTTTGACTTAGTGGTTGTCACTGGCTTCACTTTTGGGAGACCTAAAATTAGCATACACAGGCCTGGTTTTCAGAAAGTGCTGCGTACCCTTACTTCAAATGTTAGTCCTTAAACACATTTCAAAAATATGCACGGTTTCCTCAGGATCAGTCAATGCTCTGGAATTTCTGACTACGATGCATTTCTGCCATCTTTCCTGTTTTCATACTTTCTAAATTGGCTTTCAGATAACATTCAGCCTGGCAGTAATACATAAAGAATATAGAGATAAATATGCTTAACAATTTGAGCGTGACATATTTAGGTTTGTAAGTGTTTAATTCTGGTTTGCTCTTGTTGGATAACTTTTAAAGGGTGAAGTTTTACATTTGAAAATGAAAAAATAAGGAGGCATGATATTTTGCACATAACTGATCTCCTCAGTTTATCAGGAAAATTGCTGTTGGATTTAGTGAAGATTTAATAGATTATCTGTTTAATCCCACTTGAACCCCACCTCCTCAAATCAATGGAACAATCCTCCTTGTAATAAATGCAAGACCACTTATGTTACCAACAGGTATTTTTACTTTCAGAATAATTGCTTCTTTCTGAAAATGGCATGTAGTGTCAGTGTCCTTGATTAAATGTCCGAGAACAGAGATTAAATGACCGATCAAGAGAGGAGATGTGACTTAAATGGTGACGTGCATAGTCAGTTTTTGTTGGTGGATGCCAGTGAAAGCTCAGCTTGATGTGGATCCTCCAGAAGCAGAAGACCACAGCGTTGTAAAAAGAAAAGCTACCTTTGTAAAAGGTTTTTTTTTAATTTTGCATCTCTTTGCACCTTCCATCAGGCAGCTTTTGATGCCAGCTCAGCATCAGAGCAGCACAACTTATAGCATGTGTGCTCCCAGACTCAGCAAGGCGGTTGAATTTCTGTGCAGGCACAGAATAATCCTTGAAGAATGGAGCTGAGCCGTGCCAAAGCTCGAAATGCATCCCAGTGTGAGGGACTGTCCTTCTACAGGACAACTTTTGCAACACTGCAGGTCTTCACCATCACCGAGGGATTAATATGTAATCTACAGCGACCGTGGTGCCAAGTTTCTGGACAAATCAGCTCCCACATTTAGGCACTGGATTCTCCCAGTGGAACTAAAAATGTACAGGAGGCGATGATTTGTCTAATAGGAAAAAAAAAAGAGTTAAAAATAATAATAGTAAAGCAAAGAGAAGACGATAATGCTTGAGGTTTATCTGTCATAGTAAGATGGAGAAACAATCTGAGTGCACTGTTTTTTGGAAGTCAGCCACATTTGCTTTCTTAATAGCATCCTCTCATTTTTTCTGTAGGTCCAGCTGCCCAGCGCCAGATCCAGAATGGTCCATCTCCAGACGAGATGGAAGCACAGAGAAGGTGAGTTGCTCAGCTGTGGCAGAGTTCTAGTTTGTGGCTGGGATGAACATGCAGTCCTTTGTTCACCAGTAAGCACTGCTCTTTGTACTTGTACATGTTTTAAGCTGGTTCTGAATGTTTTGTAATTATTGCTAATGATTCTGTAATGACTTTTAAAGGGTGAAGTGAGCCAGAGTTCATGCTCTAGCTAAACTCTTTGCTTGGTATGTACTCAGGAGTCTTCCTGCCTCCAAAAACTATAAGGAAAGTATAGGGAAACCAGTTTCCTGCACCTTTATGAATAACTGTGAAGGACCTGAGATTTAGTAGGGATTTACCCATAACTGTTAAATGGGTCAGCAGTGATGATATTTTACCTGAGATTTACTTTGGGATATCAGAGTTACCATAAAGGTCAGGGAGCCCCAGCTCACCCCAAGGCAGGCGATGTCGCCTCTCCCTCTGCCTTCCTGAAAAACCTGATCCAGCTCTTCCTTTCACCAGTGGAAGTCACTGATTCTGCAGACCATATGCAATTCAGACCTCCAGTTTGGGTGTCTGTTCTGTACATGTAAAACGCGAACAGCTTAACTCTATTAGAATAAAAATGTTTTATTTATTCTTTTTTGTTTAGAAACAGTAAAAGCCCTTTGGGTAGGTATTATTTGACTGCCACAGGACACATGGCCGCAGGAAAGCTTCTTTTGCTCCACTGGAGTGGAATAAGATATGCCAGTAGATGCAGTTAGATATTACTGCGTCTGCACTAGAGGACTTTCAGCTTTAATTATGCTGATGCATTCTTTAAGCATAGAGCAGACCGAATTTTAAGCCTAGGGGTTTTTTTTAAACATCTTATAAGCAGGCAAGGAAATGAAGTTATGGTATCTACCCTGCAAATTTGTCTGTTTAAAAGGTTTTTCAGAGACCTTTACACAGATGTTTAAAGAATATCTTTTTAAGTCAGAGAGTAATTTGTCCTCTCTTGTACTTTACTCCTCGCGTTCTCCTTAAGTAGCCTTGTGCCAATCCCAGGCTTTATTTAGTTCAACTGGAATAAATTTGACTTCCTAAGAGTTTAAGAACTTCTCCTTTTAGCATGTGTGGGAGGATGCATTTGGCACATACAAACTGCTTCTGACCAAGGTCAGAAAGGACTGGTATGAACCCCAGTGATGACTTCAAGTGGCAGTGGCTAACCCTTGTTTTGGTGTTTTGCACCTGCACCTCGATCTGTTCTGCAGCAGCTCTAATGATTTGAGGGTGTCTTACCCATATTTCTTTCCTGGTCTATCGGACTGGAATTTTTCAAGTTAGTTCTCTAGATAAACTTAGAATTTCCCCTAGGTTTAATCAGTAAAATGTGTGTATCAACTTGGTTTGCATCATCAAATTTTGCTAATACATGCCAGGCTAAGGTAGGGGACAGTATGCTCAGGAAATTCTTAGTACATGTGTTTACAATTGAAATTTTAGCAGTGCAATTGATGCTGTTGCATCCATAACAATCGAGAAAGAGCTAGGGTATGTATCGAAGTAAAGATTTCTCTTTATCTGGTTTAAAGTGTCATAGCTTAAATGACACCAGTTGAATCAACCAAGACTTTCTCAAAACCGTTTCACCTTTGCACATATGAAAATTTTCTCAGAAACCTGCAATAATTTTCTAGAAGTTGCATGGATTGTATGTCCTGTACATAAAACCACTTTATGATTGATCCCTCCACGGCAAAATCATGTATTTTCCTTTGCCATATATTGAACTAGAATTGAAAGATGGGAGATTTGTTTTGCAAATTAAGATATTCTTTCTTTTCTACATAACTTTATTTTTATGAACTTTTTTTTTTTTTATTTTAAAAGCTTCTGTTGGTATATAAATAAGATAGAATTGTTCAGCATTGCAGACTCTGGAAAGTGCAAGTAAAAATGTAACAGGGAGGTGTCTTAAAATACCGTGCAAGGAGTCAAAATAGAAATGTTGCTTGGAGTTGAGCTTGCTCTACTGTACAGACCATGAAGTAAAGCTGTTGAGAAAAGAGAAAACTGCAGTGAAGACTGATCTAAAGATAAATGAAACTAATTAGGGCAAATTTGACCTAGAAACTGTGGAAGAAAATGGTAATAAACTTTATTACCAAGTGCTTCAGCAGGGTAAATTCAGAGTTGTGTTCTAATATTGTTGAAATCTTTAGTCCATAGCCATGCACTTGCCAAGAAGCCTGGCAGGCAGTCTAGTTTTTAGCTGTCAGTTTCTTTAAGGGGAGCCAAGTGAGGGTGGGTTTGTGGCGGGGGTCAGGGACATCCCTTCCCGCAGGAGCGCTCCAGTGTGCAGGAGCAGACCTCTGCTGATGGGCCCTTGGAACTGCACGTCCCTGCAGACCCGGACCAAGCCTCTCCCTGGGGGCCACAGGCCTGGGCAGCACGGGAGCTGGCAGCTCCTGCGGGGAAAGGTGCCAGAAGAGCAGCAGGGCAGAGCTGTGATCGGGATTTGCAGAGGAAGCTCAGTGGTGCTGGTGGTGGTGCTGGTGGCACAGGGACAACGGTGCTGGGGCTGTCAGCCAGACTGGCCAGTGCTGAAAAGGGCTTGGATGTGCACCTGGACAACAGAGGCTTTGTACAGTCAGCACCAAAACACAGATCGAGCTTTGCTATATTTTCATTCTAACTGTGAGTGCTTTGGGCTCCTGATCCGTAAAAGACTCTGGACTGTGTCATTTTGAGTATTTCCTTCCCTGGAGATATTCAAAAGCTGTCTGGACAGAATCCTGGGGACTGTGTCCTCCAGGGGATCCTGCTTGAGCAGGCAGGTTGGACTAGATGGCCTCCAGTGGTCCCTTCCAACCTTATCCAATGTATGATTCTGTGATTTTATGTGAGATGCCACTTACTCTTTCCTTGCAATGCTCATACATTTCAGGTTAAGAGCAATGTTTGCTCTGCTCTCCTGGGCCTTGGGCACTGCCCATTCCTTGTGCAGAGCCACTGAGGAGTCACCTTAAATGGATCCACCAACCCCTGCAGCGCCCGGTGCATGCAAGGCTATGTCCTGGTTAAGCTTCCCCATGTGTGAACTGGCACTGGCTGCAGCCAGGGCAAGTGAAATCTGACCCCCCTCCACCTCACGGGATGGGCTCTCACCCCAGACACACAGTGCTTCTCAGGGTATAGAGCTTTTACTCAAAGTTATAAAGAACACCTAATGACCAAGGGTTTTTTTCATTTCTGTTTTAGACAAGTGATGGAGCAACAGCAACAGCGCCAGGAATCTCTGGAAAGAAGAACCTCTACCACAGGCATGTATCAAATCAAGCAGATACAGTCACTCCTCTTGCTGTTGTTGGGGTTTGTGGGGTGCTGTACAAGAGCTAGACTGCTAAAAGTGGTTACAGTTATGATTACATTTTAAAGATTAGATTTTCAGCTAGAGACTTACACACGTTTGAGCACGGTTGTGTTGTTTTGCAGGGGCTCAGGGTTGGGCCATGCAGGTGGAGCTAGGCAGGTTTTGCACTTGGAAAAACTTGTACAGCTGAGGGGCGTTTTTGGTGTACCGAGGGGGTCTGTCCATGCTTCTTCCACACCCCTGAGGAGAGCAGGTAGCACAGCCACCACAGGAGTGACTCCGTGTTTCCAGGGGATGTCAGCACGGAGGGGTTGATGTGCTGGATGTGCTCAGGCACTCCCCATTGCTCTGCAGCACAAAGCAAACTACAGCACAGAGGAGGATACCGCTCTAGATGCTCTTCATTGGGGATTTTGTGATCATGAAGTCTTCTGTGAGCTTAATGGAAAAAATATATATATTTAATGAGCTTACAAAAATCTTATATAGCATATTAAGTTGCACTAAGTTGAGAGAAGAGATGACAGGAATAGTTTATAGCTATCAAGTATGGCTTTGCCTCTCTGAAAGGAGGCAGGGCAAGCCAAGATGGCCATCTTGCGTTTGGGCTTTGGTTTTGGGCAAGTTTTTCAGTTAATCTGGCCACATAAGTGAAATGATTTTCCTCAGCTGTTAAACTTCTTAGTTTTTGACTAGAAACCAGCTCAGACATACACAACGTGCCTTCAGTGACAGAAAGAGTTGGACTCTTGTTTCAGCAGAGATTAGCGTGCTGTTCTGTATAGGGAACTTAGCCAAAATCCTGCTTTGGCATACACAAGGAGTGGGACGTGGCTCCTAGGGGCTGCTGGCTGTTCCCTCTCTGCCTCCAAGGTGGCCACCTCTGTGTTCAGCGTGTCACTCGCACCTGTCCCTGGTGCAAAGGTGATGCTCGTGATCCTGACTCAGATTCACGTGGGGCTTGGAGGAGCCTCACTGGCACCAGAGCATGCAGCCCATCCCGTGCTGCCAGGGTTCTGCTCTACACACTCCTCCAGTTCTGCTGAGGGCTGGAAATCCCCAAGCTGGTGCCTGCACCATCTCCTCTTTGCTTCGTTTGAGTTTCTGTTTGCGTTTACTTCACGGTTCCTTTTCCTCCGTTCCACTTTGCCTTGGTTTCGTTCCTTCCTGCGTACCCACCTTATTCTTTTCATTTGTCTTTTCTGTTCTTTTAGTTTCCACCCTTCAACCAAGCCTATGCTCTCCCCCCTCTCATCCCCAGTCTCCTCCTCCCACCTCTAGTAACTGCAGTGCTCCTGCCGCTGGTGTTGTGCTCCCCCCACTACCTCAGGCCAGCGCTGTCTCTTCAGCACCCATTGTCCCTGAGAGCGCGAGCCAGTCCCCTTTCCTATCCCAGCGGAGAGCCAGAGAGCCCCCGCAATTCCTGCACGGGCACTCGGCCTCTGAGCTGCCAACACCCCCAGATTCCTCCCCTCCACCCTGCCCAAACAGCAGGACTGTTATGCCAGGCATCAGGCGAACCTCGCTGTCTCCACCGCCTCTCCATCCTTCCCACGTTCCCTTTCCCTCTCACCAGCCTCTCAGGGGCTCTTCTCTTTCCTGCTCTCCTCAGTCTTCTGCTCCCTCTGCCACAAATGCACCATCTCTGCAGAGGGGTGATGTCCTGCAGCCACGTGGTCCCACCATCCTGCCCGTGATCCCTATCCCACCTGACAGGGTCAAGGCACCCACAGATAAAGCACGGTGGGAGACCTCAGCAAATGTACCCCTGAATGGCCATCCTGAAGAACAAATTGCTTTAGGCCCTCCTGGAACCCAGGTGAAAAGCGTGGATGGGTCCTTCTTTCCACACCTAGGAGCTGCACCCTGCTCCCCGCTGCCCACCATCACCAGCCCCCCCAGCTCCTCTGGCCAGGCTCCCTCCCCATCCTCCCATCTGTCATCTTGTCCTGCACAGCAGTGGTGTCAGCCCATGTCACACTGTCTTCCATTGCCTCCCCCCCACGCTGCTGTGTCTGAGGTGGCTATGCCCAGGAGGACCCCTCCTTACATGACATCATCAGCCATTGCCCACTTGAGTAAGTACTGATTTTGAACGAGTTGCGACCTGTGTAAAGCCTCAGCTGTCAGCTGTTTAAAAAGCCTGGTTGGTGCCGCCCCTGACCGATAGAAGAAGGGCTGAGAGACCCAAAGCTACTCCTGCTGTATGTGATTTCTGAAACTGGGGTGGAAAAATACCAAAATCACTCTGGACTGGTCCAGCAACTGGGCAAAAAGTAAGAATTACAGAACCAGGACCCTGTAGCTGGGTTGTTGCAATGCATATTCCTCTTGTACTATCCCAGACCGAGACTTTTGTCATTCAGCAGAGTCAAATTGTTTCAAAGAGCTTCATATAGAACCTATTTTCAGCTGGTCCAAACGTTGTGGATGGGCTCTTCTGAAGCTGGAGGCCAGGTCTGCGGTAGGTTTCTTGTCTGTGTAGGAATATTGGTAGAGGTTGTGATTTTTACTCTTTCTGTTAAGTGGTATTTTTGCTACCAGTGGAACATAGAACATGGATCTTGTTTAAGATACCCAGAATCCCCTGTGGTTGTGCAATTTATTTAATTCAAGAAACTCTCTTCCTGGTACTCACTACATTTATCGTTGTGGGCTCGTCGCTGTAACTATTCCAGCAGACCTTTCTCATTGGAGGCAGATCAAGGGCTTGGGTCCGGCCACTTTGCATATGGTCTTGATTCCTCATGCCTATCTAAAGCCTGTGGAGTGAGAACAATTGCAGGCAATGCCTATTTGCAATTCAGAGCATATGTTTTGTGACTTGGATCTTTTCAGCTTTATAACCACATATAATGCTAAAGTGGTGTGCCTAGAAAAGGAAGAAAACTAAGACATTTAAGACATTTCCTTTTACTTTCTGCTAAAAGTATTACTGTAACCACTGGAGGCTCAGTCCTTCAGCTGATGTAAGTCCTTGAAATCCACTTAGTTCAATAAAGTTATTTTAAACTCACATCAGTCCATTATTTTGACTCAGTTCAATTTTTGCCTGAGGCTGGCCTCTAATTAGGTGGGTGTAGTTTTGCAATTACAATTAAATGTACCCACAATGAATTACTAGCTATTATGTTCATGAACGAAAGCGGGCTTGAAATGTTTAAAGTATTTCTAATAGCAGCTATGGTTCATTTCAAGAATGGAATTGGGAGTGTGAAATAATGGCAGACGTAACCACAGAAATAAGGCAGTATTATAAGAAAACCTAGATAAGAAGAAAAACAGGCTGTTAATATTAAATATGGTTTCCAAATGTTTCTCAGTCAAAACCCACCTGTCTTTAAAAGTAACACTTACTGAACAACTGAGCCTGTGAATATGTACCAGGGCCAGCCTGTTCTGACAGAGTGTACGTGGGGAAATACCCTGGGGGAGGTGTATTTGTTCAACTGACCTGTTACAGACAGGTAAAACACTGCACTGGAGTTACCACCATCAGCCCTTCCAGCAGGCTGCTGCTGAGAGGAGCTTTGCTGAACCTCAGGCTGCTGGAGCTGGAGTGGCCCCTGGTTATTCTGCGAAACCGGCTGAGGCCACACACCTTCTGCATGCCAGAAGGGAGGATGTGTCACTGTAGCCCACAATTCTCCTGAAAAGCTGATGTTAACCAAAGTCCATGGAGTTTATTATCCCCATATAGAAAGCTGTGGGAGTAGCAGAAGAATATGCCACTTATGACTTGGGAAGCATTGTCTGTGTTCTGATTTTGACACAGAGTGAAACACTAGCCCGGCCAGGGAGAAGAGGAGGGAGAAGACTGGCAGTGACAGGGTCTCGCAGGAGGACTCAGCTGTAGCGGACTGACCATTGATCCAACCACCTCTTCCCATTCTTCCACATGCGTGGTGCTTCCTTGCATTGGCCGCTTGTCCTGGAGTCAGGCCGTGGCGTTGGGAGTGGGAACATGACCTTGTCTGTGGGCTGGAGGAGAGCGTGCTTCACGTCTAATTCCTGTTCTCTGCATTTCAGGCCCAGCACTTCCACCCGGCCACCCCAGTGGTGCTGCTGTGATCCCTGCTTCATCTGGGGGGCCCCCACCTCCGCCACCCCCCCCAGTCCCTCCACCACCCATGGGAGCCGCGCCCCCCCCACCGCCCCCACTGCCAGCCGGCGCCGGCCAAGGGGCTGGCGCTGAAGATGGGTCAGTGTCAGGGCTCGCAGCAGCTCTGGCTGGTGCCAAACTAAGGAGAGTTCAACGGGTAAGGAGGTGGCACTGGGACTCCCCGATGGGCTCTTCTCTGCTGCGGGAAAGCCTGGCACAGCTTGGTGTAATGGTCTGCAAACCCAGCGTGAAACATGGTGAAACACGCTTCAGCTGACCATTGGGTGAACTTTTAAATGTGAGTTTGCAGTGCAAATAAAGCTGAGCAGGAAATGTTGGGTAGAGTTTACTCTCTTTAGAACATATTAGTTAGAAAATGGCTGTGACTTCTCACATTGCCAGGATTTCATTACTTCGACACAGTCCACCACTGTACTATGTGTTAGTGTTTTCACTTGTTTTAAGTGGTTGAAACTACACTATACTTACAAAAACCAGTGTACACTGCTGAGGCCTCATGTCAGTAGCTGTCCACTTAGGTAAGGGTTGCTTAACCGTGCATAAACATAATTAAGAACAAGCAGCACTGTGGGTTTTTTAATCGTTTGCCTGTATATTTGCGTCACCCAGATCTGTCTTGGTCTTAGTGACATTCATGTGGGTCTTCTTCCCAAGGCAGAGCACATCCTGTCTCTGGTTTCGGGCTGTGATTGTGATCGCTGTTCCTAACACTTGGGAAAACTAATCATTAAGGGCGTGGTTGTAAAGCAAACCTTTCATTAACTCCAATCTTGATTTCTCTCTTAAGCCAGAAGATGGTTCAGGAGGGTCCAGCCCCAGTGGGGTCTCTAAGAGCGATGCCAATCGAACAAGTAGCGGAGGAGGCGGAGGAGGACTAATGGAAGAAATGAATAAATTACTGGCAAAAAGGTTTGTACTTACACCTCAAGTGAGCCTCGTGAGATCTGCAGAAAACTGTGGAGCAAGGCGCTGTCATTTTTGTGGTTGGCAGTAGGTGCTTCTGTGCAATTTGACAGGTCCTGCTTAGATGTTGGTCGCCACTATTGCCCGACTTCAATGCGACAGGTGTTGCAGCAATGATACCTGGCAGGGCGTAGCTGCTGCAGCAGATCCTGCAGCTTAGTACCTTCAAAGTTGGTGGTAAATACATCCTCTGGGCTTTAGCCATTTTACCAGATCTATTTTCAAAGTTATTGTTTTCAGTAAGAGTAAACAATGAAAGGAACTCAGACAAATTGTTCTTGATGCAGCACAGTCGGGATGTTGAGCCCAAAAATATAAACACAGGTGTTAATAGAAGGACAACACCTTGGCAGGTTATTGGTTCTCAGTGTGTTTCAGACAGACTAGCTAACTAGAAGTTATTCTCCACTAAAGCAAGCTGTAATGTATCAAGCTACCAGCTATTAAAAGGCAGTCAATTTTCCCAATTTTTTTTCTCTTTTCCCCGATTCCATCAGTAATGTTCTTTCAAACTCCCAAGTTCCTAGCGTAAGATGCTGTATTTTTAGATCTAATTTTTTTAAACTTATGAATAGTGAAAGAAAAGGATTAATAAAATAATGAGGGGTAGGTACAGTTGTAGGGTGTACAGAGCTGGAGTTTTTAAATAATATTGTCTTAGTATAAAGACAGTTCCCAGCTCAAAAGATCTGATTCCAACTCTCCTCCATGTCCTGTTTATTTCAGAAGAAATTCTGAACATGGACTGTGGATGTAATCCTTTGAAAAGTATTAAATAAATACACAACACTCTAAAAAGTTTCCAGCAGTATAAAATGGCAAATAGATAATTTTCTTTCTTTTCAGAATTAAAATAGCTTGACAGCTCTTAATAGTTTTTTACTGGTTCTTGGCCTGCTCTATATCAAGAGTGACCTTCCCTAACTGGAAGTTGTCTGCAAGCAAAGTAAGGTTTGGTGACTAGATGCTGGGGTAACTAGCTCTGTTCAAGCAAGCAAGCTGAATGGACATCTCACATGTTTGGATACAGAAATTGTTCACACTTGTGTGTTCTAGTCTGTCGTGTACTCCAGTATGGCTTTTGGCTGGAGGAGCTGGTGTCTTCAGGTATTGAGGATCGAATTCCCCTGGTATCTTAACAAAAGCATTTGCACTGCCATGAGCATTGTGCTGCCTCTACTCTGAAAATGACTGAGCTCCAAATCCTTTCCCAGGGAGTTGATGGCAACAGAATGGTCCCCTAAATTTTTCTTCACAAAGCCATGGAAGTACCTGGGAATACACAAGTGCCATTCAAGGGTGCAGTCTGGGCACATGCTGTTAAGCTGATGCTGAGAGGATTTCTTTTGGCTGCAAATTCCTTTTTATGTGTGATGACATAGGGAAAGGAGGAACGTGGCACTGTGTTTCAGGTTGCTCTTACCTGCCTTACTTACCTATTATTACCAGGAGGTGAAAAAAAATGTTGTTTTTTTTTTTTTTTTAATTGAGCGTGTTCAATACAGAAATCAGAGTTATGAGCATGGGATCTCAGGGGCCCTTTTCTGAGCAGTAAACCCCATGCTCAGAAACAGGGAATATGTCTAATGCTCGGTAAGTAATGGAGGAAAACATTTCTGAGAGCTCAGGTGCTATAAAATACCACTCTCTAGATTCAGTGGGCCCCGTGAGAGCAGCCCTTTGCCTCAGGACTAAAGTGCAAACAGAGGAATGAACCCACAAACCACTGTCATTCCCAGCCTAGTTAAGTTTGTTGCAGGACATAAATCTAACACTAGTCTCTCACTCTGGCAAATAGATTTGTAACAATTACAACTTTTTTTTTTTTGTTAGAAGAATTAAGTAAATATTAGGGAAAGACTTCAAAAAATATTACTGATCTAATAAAATTAATACAGTTGTATATCTGGAAATAATTCCCACAGAGCACTGTGTCCTACAGACACATGCTGCTCAATTTGTTTGGGTTTTTGTCAAATTTTCATCAAATCCTTCAAGTTGCGTATCCAGTGAAGCTTTTCTCAGAAGCCTTTCTTAAAGCTTCCTGAGATTTTTTTTTTTCTGAGGGTTGAATTTTCAGAACCAAGACTAAATGAAAAACCTGTCATATTGGTGTTTTTAAAAACATCTGCTAAGGGTAGCGTTCACAGGTGGATAAGGGTAAAACACAGCATGACCAAAGTCCACTCGGAGACTTGAGCTGCAGTTCCCCTGATGGTCTAAAATGGGAAATTGGATGTCTAGAGCCTCCGCACCTGGCCCACTGGAATACTGTTTAGAACCTACATAGGGCTTAAAAATCAAGAATTTGGTTTTCTTTTCATCATCCGGTTTGGCTAATGCCCTATCTCCTGTTCCTTTGCAAAGGAGGAAAGCAGCGTCGCAGTCAGACAAGCCAGCTGACAAAAAGGAAGAGGAAAGCCAAAACGTAAGTGAAAACTCCTCCCTGTTGTGCTCCTGCAGATTCCTTGTAAGCCACAGTTCTGTGCTCGTTCACTGTGTCTGGCAGGCAATAACAAGCAGTGCTGATCCAGGAACAGATGTGCAAATTCAGTCCAAAGCTGAATGTAACTGCTCCCACCTTTCCTGGGAACAGCACCCTATAAACAAGAGCAGCTGCTTTGTTCATAGGGGAGGTATTGTCTAAACCAGGTTAATGGGCTCTGCTTCATGGTCTCATCCCAGTGTTGTAGGGAACAGGAGATTCTTGCCCTGTAAGAAGGTGCATTGAACCTTCTGGCAAGTTAACTTGAGATAAAGTTCATGTTTCTTATTTTCTGTTTGAGGCTTCAGCTAAGCTGAAGTGGACCATGAGCCCTGCAGTGTAACTTTGGGTTGCCAACCTCTATGCAAAGCAAGAATCAGCTCACTTCAGACCCCACAGCGCACAGAGAACGTGTCTGGGCGAAGAAGGGGAAACGGTGTATTAACCATTAGACCATGCAAAAGTCAAATTACGTGTCCATGATACCTATACTAAATTGAGATAGAATTTCGAAAACTTTGGGGAACTTTGATTCATTTCTCTTTCACAAAAGCAATTATGCAAGAGGTTTTATTTGACTCAGTCTGTAGACTGAACTTGATGCAGCAATTTTTAGTTCAACATGCAGATGAAAACACATTTTTACCAGCTGAACTGGTATGCATGGAAGATCTTTCCTGTTTCAGGAGAGGGCAGGATTTGCACCGTGTCCTTTCCCATGTGGTGCTTTTCCAGGCTGCTGCTCATTCAGCATTCCTGTTGCTAGCCAGTACCCTCGTGAAGGCTTTCTGCCACGGCTGCAAGATCATAAAGCATCCTGTGTGCCTCACATGGCCTGTGTAGAGATGTTCTCTCCAAAGACAAAGCTACTCAGTAGGAAATCCATTAAAAAAATGTAGGTCTTGCCCCAGGCAGAAAGGTTTGTAGCAAGAGCAGGAATAAGCACTTTTCACTGTTTAGGGAGAAAAGCAGCTATTTTTTGCATGTTCCTCAAGGGATGCTTCAAGCATGGAACTTGCCTGTTGAACCCGCTATGCAACCATTGCTCTTAATCTTGTCCCAAAGCTGGTTTTGAACCATGCACTTGAAGATGAAAGGCACTATTTAGCTTCTAACTTTTCAGCCTCATCTTTCTATCCCTTCTTCCCTCTCCTTGAAACTCTGCATTGGTTTATATCCCCAGTCAAACTTTTCAATAGCACCAAACTGTTTAGAAAAGTGTTTTAGAGAGCATCTGTTTCATTTGTGTCTTGAGTACATTTTGTGTTCAGGGTATCTTCTTTCAAACTGGGTGCAATTCCATTTTACAGTGCAGAGCTGATGCTTTGCCTGAGCATGTTTTGAGGGTTGCTAGATAATATTGTCATGTCAGATATATGGATGAATGGTTTATGATCTGTCACACATAAACCCAAGATAAAAGAGTCCAAATCTCTGATGAAGTCTTCTACTTTAGAGGAGTTCTTATTGATTAAGTTACATTCTGTTAGTACATGGACTCCTCTTTCTGGTACTGGTGGTTGTCCTGGGGTGAAAGACTGGGATCTGAGCAACTGTTCCTTTAGATGGCTCACTTTCCACATCTCAGAGAGTTTCTAAATTTGGGAAATGGATGGTTTGTATTTAGGCAACAGCAGACAGCACTTTAGAGTCGTTTCACCTGGTTTGGTATACAGAGATAGGAGTGATTGAGAGTAATTGTGAAAAGGTGTCCATATTAGACAAAACAAAAAGGATGTAGTTTGTCATCCTAAAGGGAGAGAAAAGTTAAAGTGTAAATGGCCTTGAGCCCATACCTTGACAGCAGTGCCTGTTGGAGAGGGAGGAAACTTGCTTTTGTGCTACATATGCTGCAGCTGTCTCCAGAGCAGAAGAGGGCTCTTCATCTCCAAAACTCAGTAATGTCCTGTTTTTCTCTTTGTAGGATGATGCTAGCACCTCTCCTTCAACCAGTACACGAGGCTCTGCCCAGCAGCAGCAAAATTCATCAGGTACTAATTTAGTTGAACTACTGGCATTGTAGTTGTCTTCTTAATCTAGTCTTCTCCACCACCTCTAGACTCTGGATTCATTGTCCTGCTTCTGAGTGCAGCAGCAGTAACTAACAGAAAAATTCCCAAATACCCACTGTTTTAAAAACTGTACTCAGAAAGAAGTTATGACTTTTATATGCTTCACAGTCAAGAAAATTGCAAGACAGCCAGTTTAGTTAGACATGTAGCTGAGGATCTGTGCCTTCAGCATTATGCACCTAAATCTTTTAAGAGGAAAAAGCTGTATTGTTTTACTTTTTGTAATGTGGATGTCGTGATCTGTACAGTTGGGGTTTCGATCTCAAACTGCTATTCTTCCTTAATCTAATAGTTTGATGCAATAAGGCTGATCCTGAGAGTTCCTGGATGAAATTGTTTTTCCTACAATTAATTGAAATAACTGTATCTGAGTAGATGAGCTGTGAGCACTCACATTCATCCCTGCATCGGTCTTGGCTTTCACGCATGCTGAAAGAAATCTTTCCCAAGAGAATGACTATTTAACCATTCCAGCTTCCTTTTGGAACAAAGCCATGACCTGTATGCTTTGCAAGGGAAGGGGAAGAAGCCAGGAGAAAGGTGTATGTAAATGAGATCTAGAGATTTCCTTGGAGTGCCTGTAATTCTTTTAAAAGGATTTTTAGGACCTCACAGAGGAGCAAATCCTTGCATATAAAGTTGTCAAGTCTCTGAAACAGTTCATTTTAGGAGGAGATTGGGATGGTAGTAAGCGCTTTCAGCAACAAGGGTTGTGTCGTACAACTTTTGGGAATGTTCTGTGAGTTAGAAGTGTACACAACATTAAATTCTCTGTGGAGATTTGCATAGTGGGGGTCTTACTGCCTTTTTTTAGATACGCCCACATTTTCTGCCAACTGTGCAGACAAAAAACCTAAGACTTCTTAACTTAAAATATAAATAAGTATTGTACTGAATAAAGTAAGCCTTGCAGCAATTAGCCTGTATTTCCTAATAGAAATTATTTATGCTTTTCCTCCTACTGTTCCAGTTACGTTCTTTTTTAGTATTGTTTAACTATGTGGTCCCTAATTAAAGGGATCACTAAGCAGATTTTTGCCAATGCTTTCCCTATAATGTAGGCAACTGCACGCACTCAGCAATCCCATTTTCCTGGTTCTTCCTAAGTCACTCATCCTCACTGAATGAAAGCAGCTGCATAAGACAATCAACTTCAGGATATTTTTATTTTTAGAGCGAAAATAATAAGCTAACTTTTCATGTTTGTTTTTCAGACTCTGGGAAGAAGCCATGGGAAAGGAGCAATTCTGTTGAAAAGCCTGTATCTTCATTACTTTCTAGGTGAGCTGCATGGGGTGTCCCTGCGGCTGGCCAGCAGGCGGGATGGTCATGCTGTCCCTGTGGCACGCGCACGACTCATGTCTCGTTTCATTCCATTGCTGTAGAAATCCATCAGTGCTGAAGAGCTGTGAAGCTAAGAGCCCCACACAATCCCACGTGTCTTCTAGGTACTGGCTAACTGCCTGGCTTCTTAACTGTCTTGGCTTGTCCTTTGGCTCATCCCACCATTCAGCGCTAGCGTTCGTCTTCTGCCGCGTCTTTTACTCATTCTCTTGCAAGCTGCTTTGTCTGTCACTGCACAAAGTGTGAAGATGTCATATCAGAGGTTTGTTCCATGGAAATGGCCCCTTGCTCACTTGGGTATCACAGATGTTTAATCACACTGGAGCCAGCACTTAAACCATCTGTGTGTGTGTGAGTCAGAGACACAGGTCTGGCAGCGCTGTGCCACGTGGAAGGCACGTTTCGGAGCATCTTTCTACAGCAGGTTCAGGGTGACCCTGCCAATAGGTGAAGCTTTCATTGCCCAGCCTCTGCAGAAATGAAAAAGCAAAAGCAGAAATGATCTGAAGAATTTGCGGCTGGGATAAGGGAAGTTATTCTTCTACCCATGCAGCTGCAGTGGGTGCATAAGAAAGGAGAGCGAAGCTTGGTGCAGTAAATTAATAAAATCAAGATGTAAAAAGGCCCAGCCACAGATAGGTCTTTCAGACATATGGGGTACAAAAACTAGCAGGTGTCAAAAGCCAAGAAACTGGCAGGACTCCAGAAGTCCTGTCAGTCAGAGCAGCCAAGCTGCAGGACCAGCACCCATGTTTTTAGGCCCAGAGACTGAGATAAAGTTTGATGTTGGACAGCTAAACAGAGGCTTGATTGCAGTGCTGGTCCAGGGCCACCTGGTGTTACTGGACACTGAGATGGATGGATAAGCTGAACAAGGAGGTAGAACACAGGCTTACAAATGTTCAGTATTTGCTGCAAAGAGATGTCCCTTATTTTACATTGTTAAGTATACGACAAGTGCTGATAGTCTGGAGAGAGATAAGTTGCCAATGGCAACTATATGCACATACTTGCTGCTTTGTTAAAAATGCTGTAACATGTTCTGCCCAAACATTCAGAGGGACGCATCAGTGTTACTATAGCAAAATATAGTTCTGTCAGCTTTCCTAAAACCAATGAAACATGTTGGTTCTAGGAAATACATGAGCTTCAAATAGATAGAAAAGGACCATTCTTTCTCCTTGCAAATGGGAATGAAACATGGGCTATTTAAAGCAGCCATCACATTTCAGTAGCTATCTTCTGTAATGGCATTGCATCCCAGGAGGAGGAGTTCAGTGGGAAAAAAATGCTTTCCTAGTTTAGCACGTGGAGTAGTGCTCAGTAGTAGTAGTGCTTGCTTGAAAGACTTCTGTGGGGGAAGCAGGGCAGGTTTCTAAAGCTCTCACTGGTGACCTGTTTCCGTTCCTGATCAGTTTGATGGCGTTTGTGTCTTTCTTAACTCCCTTAGCTGTGAGATGGTAGGACACATGTCAAGATTTCCCAAGAAAGGGTTGCAAGACCAAGCAACCCTCAGGAGCAGCAGCATCTCCACCAGCCCCCAGTTTGGGCTAAAAGATGATGGCCAAGTTATTTGAAGCCTTTGTATAGCATGGTTAGTTTTTCAAATGTTTTAGAGTTACTGATTAAAAGAGAAAGGCAAACAGCTTCTGCTTCCTTAATTTATTTTATCAGATGTCATCATGGCTCAGCCCACTGACTAATACCATGCAGAAAGACTGATAACACTCAGGTGCACTAGCCATTAAGGCCAGACTGGTTTTGTTTCTGAGTCAATGAAAAGTTACTGTGATACATAACACTATCAACAAGCCACACTTGACTCATTCAAGTCTTCCAAGGAAAGGATTAGTGGGTTACTATTTTCCCTATAATATTTTTCTAACCTGTAATCTACTGTTACTTTAGCACCCAGTGAAAGCCCAGGTTGCCAGGACAGGGCTGCTGTACAGAAAACGGACTGTGTGAGAAAACCAGACATGTAGCTTGCACCTTGCAAATGCTGTAATAAAACACAGTGCTCAACAGGCTTTATCCCCTCAGCATTTCCTAGTCTGAAATCACTGAGATTCCCAACACCAGGAAAAAAAAAATTAAAAAAAAAAAAATTCACAGCATCTTTGAGGGTCAGGTTGTGCATTCAGGAGCAGTGCTGCTCTCTGGCTGCCAAATGCTCCTGAGCAGCACAATGAGGAGCCTCCTGTCCAGCACTCGAGCACAGGTGCTGCTGCTCTGGGGTGGATTTCATCCGCACCATCAGGTGGGTGCAGCTCAGCACGTGTCGCAAGGAACTGACTGGCTTTTTTATGCTTTTCTTCCATTTCTCAAGGATGAAGCCAGTGAGCAGCAGCAATGATGTGGCTATGGATGCCTTAGATTTTGATCGAATGAAACAGGTGAGTGAAAATGTCATTTGCACTTCTAGAGATTTGGCGAGCTACCCATTTTCCCCCATGCATGCGCTGTACAAGCAAAACGGCTGTTCAGTCTTCTGGTTTCCTCTATAGCTAGGTGCCTAGAGAAGGGCTAGCTGGTGAGCAGCGAGAGAGCACAGCCTCACTGCTGTTTCATCATTATGTCTGCACAGAAATGTGCAAGTAGCTATGCCAGCATCTTCTGCATCCGTGCCTGGGAGTGCAGACGCAGCTGTTGGTAGTGCTAGGCTCTGACCGGCAGCGGAGGTGGGGGACAAGCACAACCGTGTTAAACTTGCATTTTCTTCCACCAGTTAGAAGGAAATTCTGAGCAGCTGACTTGTGTTTTGTCTCATCAGGAAATATTGGAGGAAGTTGTAAGAGAGTTACACAAAGTGAAAGAGGAGATAATTGATGGTAAGAAAGAGAAAAATTATTATTTTTCTCATCTTTATGACTAATTTTCCATAGATAAGATGGTAGGAACTACAGAGAGTTCCCTGGTGTTTTCAGACTTCTCTGAACAGCTCTGATTTATACACATATTTGAAGAACAAGCATCTACCTTATCTGAGCTCTGGCCGTTAACACTGCGTTTACATCCTTTATTATGCCGTTGATGAGCATTTTTACCACCAACCTATGAGAAATTCGCTGGCTGGTGTTTCTCACAGGTGGGAGGGTGAGAAAGGGCCTGCCTGTAGCCCATGGCACATCAATTTATCACGATCAGCAAGCGTGAAATCACTTGTAACTTGCCAGCCACACGGGTCCAAGATGAGGAGGGGACAAAGGAAGCTAACTGAAAATCCTCCCCAAAAATCATCAGTAGGTTTCCTATCCTTGAAGAGTTATTTCAGACCTTCACTTGATTACAGCTTTCCAAATAGCCACATATTTTTATAATTCATTGAAAAGTACAGCAGCCATACCAAATGTATCAGTACTTTTTTATAAATTGCTCTGCAGTTGACAACTGAAGGCATTTTTCAGGGCCATTATTGAAATGTACAGCGAAACTCCCATTTGAAGGCCACATTAGGGCATATGAAGGTGTATGTCCACAGCCTGCGCTCCCCACCTTAGATTCACAGGGAAGGGGAAAAAGAGGAGACTGTAAAATAGCTAAAATCCATTCCCCGTCCCCTTGCCCTAGATCTGTGTGCTCACAAAACCTCGAGGCAGTTTGCAGTTGCAGAGACCCTTGTCCATACGCTACTGTCCCAGCAGCTTGGCCCTCAGAGCCTCCCTAGTTCATTCCAATGCAAAATAAGGCATTCCCATACACCACAGATGCAACTTCTTACAGTAGTTCTGCAGTTTGCAAGCCAGCAGCTGACTGCTTAACCCTTACTCATCCTTTTACCCTCCACTCATCCTTTTACCAGCGTGTCCTTTCTGCAACCTCTGTACTTAGCATTTTCCATCACACTGGATATAACATTATGCACTAACTTTCTGGTTTGGTTTTCTAGCCATACGGCAGGAGTTGAGTAGAATCAGTACAACATAATGATTGCAAAGCATTTGGACGGTACTAAGAATGCTAGGAAGATTGGATCATTTCTAAGTGTACCAAGGTCATGCAAGATGGTCAGAGAGGACACCGGCACTGTCTTTGTTCTTACACCCTTTTTATTAGCAGACTCAGCACACTTTGAAGCTTGCTGCTGCCTTGGATTCGCTTCATTTTACAAGTCTTAATCTAAAGATTATTAAATTTTAAATTTCTGGATTTTTTAGATTTCATCTGACACTGCACATTGGATTTGTCAGCCTTTTTTGTATTTTGTATTTGCTTATTTAAATGTATTACCTTTCTTTTTAGTAGTAGATAAGAACACACGTGAACCATTTGCTTTTGATAGATGACTTCAAAGTAATTTTACTAGTAGTCTGCAATGTAAATGAAGATCCTTTGCCAACAGAAATGTATTGAGGCATCACCAGAAGAAAGAGACATGTTTAGTTGTCAGCCAACAAGTTCTTTGTCTCAGAGTTATCACAATATTAAAAAATGGTACGTCAGTGCATCACAGTATCTGTGTTCATATTGGTAATAAACTGTTTATTGTCCACATGGCCCGGCCTTTCTTTGTTTCATTTGTCCCTCGAGCTCCTGCACTTCTGTGTCACGTGGTGGTAAGAGGAGGGTGACTGAGACTCGCTGTGGGGTGGCAGCTCTGCCTCCTGCACTGCAGAGCACGAGGAGGGAGCCCGAGTGCCTTGTGGCTGGTGCAATGGCAGCAGCCCTGCCCTCTCTCACAGGCAGACGTGGCTCTCACCTGCCCAGCCCTCTCACATCGCTGCCCAGGCACCATGCCCTGCAGTCAGGCTGCCACAACCTTTTTGCCAAAGTGAGTGAAGGACAGTGGCTGACGGCTCTTCTCAGGCCACCCCTACCTGTCCCACCACATCTCCTGCCATCACTGAAAAAAACACAGGTCCCACCATCTGCCCTCCTGCAGGTTTCCAGTAACAAAAGGGAGGTGTTTACGCAGAGCAAGGCTACCAAAGGCATTAGGTGGATGCAAACTGAAATCCCAGGCACGGTACTGCTGACTAGGGGCTTAAGGGGAGTCATTTGTTAATGGTGTGCAGGTCTTGAGCTTTATTGTTACAGGACACTGAACGTTTAACAGTGCATAGCCAGTCATATCATCCAGGCCATGCAATTGTTTCCTTTACAGCCATTCTTCCCATCAGAGCAATCTTGGGAATTTCAGCTTGACTTAGTCTGGCACAAGCTTTGCGTGGCAGTCATCTTAATACCATCTTCTGGTACCCTCGTGCAAAAGCCAAGGGACTGGAGTTCAGCTATTGAAATCTGTCAAGTATTTTCCAAGCTCCCTTCCTTTCTTCAGGCTTCCATAAAGATTTTGTTTTAAAAGCCAGGCCCCGAGGATTGGTTTTGGGAGCAGAGCCTGATGCAGCAGCCCAGGAGAGCCTGTGGTTGTCCCCTTGCTGGTGGAGCAGGCAGCAGGCAGAAGGGACAGCCAGCCTGCTGCAGGACACCCAGGAGAGGAGGCAGGATGGGTCCTGTTTGGCAGTCAGCTGCAAAACGTTACCTGTTTCATTTTGGGGTGTTCTTCAGCACTCTTCAAAGCAACCCAAATGCCTTTTAGAAAGGAGTATTTTTCACAGTCTGGTTATACTGTAGTTTAAATATGGGAGAAATGGGAGAAATCTGAGTTTAATGCAACAGTGAGCTCCAGAGTCAGACTGATGTTTGTTAGCTGTTTAATGCCAACAGGAGGCAAGAAGAGAGGTTGAACAGCAGGATAAAGATTTCCACATGGGAACTAAAGCAGAGAGACACTGATGTGCACCACATTGCAACAACCCCAGGGCCACAAGAAGAAGCCATTCTAGTATGAAGAACCTGGACAAACATCAGTAACAGCAGAGATTACAATGCTCTGTTGCATAAATCTCTTACAGTAGCTCATGCATTTCCTTATTATAAACCCATTTAATGGCATACCTGGTGATGGCAAATACTCTTCAGAACCGCTGCCCCTCAAGATCACACCTATTTTGTGAAACTCTCCTGTAATCCTCATTAAGGTTCTGGAAGTTGGTGCTTGGCATGGTTCACATTTTCCCTCAGAATGCGGCATTCTGCCTAAGGTCAGTAATAACCATGTTGTACCTGGATATGACATAGCCCTGTTAACTCTGACCAGCTGCTGTAAATGGGATTTTCTTACTTTCTTCATCTACCTTTGCAGGCGTCATATAATTACGACATCATGAGCTGAAGTTAGCACAGGGCCACTTAATAGCAGTGGGCACAAAGTGTGTGGGGTGGAGGGGGAAGTTTGGCTGACAGGGGCAAGGGAGCAGTCCTGGCACCACCTGCACTGTGCTGGTTCCCAGCCTACAGCTCCAGTGACAGGGATATGCGAGGTGGCTTATTTCCAGAAGTGGCTCCAGCAGAGGAGTCCCTCCTCCCAGGCAGTAATTGAATTTGCCAGCTGCCTCTGTAGAGAAGGGTGTCTTTTCATGCTGGGCTTGTTGAGCCACTGCAACAGGGCAGGCCACAGGCATCATAGCAGAAACCTAAGGGGTCATTACTCTCCACTCCTTCCTATCATGCAGCTATCTGCCAGAGCCTTAGTGTGCCTGCACAGTGGAGATCTGGATCCATTCTTAAGCAAAGGGAATAAAACTATACATAGCTCTAGCATACTTTTAACCCAGACCCATATGCCCTGTGGTTATGAAAAAAAACCCTTTTGCCAGCATTACTGGTAGTAGCAAAGACAAGTGCCCATGGAGAGAACAGGATCACAGCCTTCTCCAGCAGCACCCCCACACACTGGAACTCGGGTCACATTGCACATCTGCAGGCACTGCAGGCTTCCAGCCACTTCAAATTCCTGCTGAGATGGACAGTGCTGAGCAGGAGGGCTGTGGGGCTGCCCAGGCTAAGCAAGCTGGGACCATGATGGAAATACTGATGGGAAGCAGGTGAAGAAGTGGCTGACAATTTTGGTTGGCTCATTTACACCAGAGCCTCCGTGTCAGGCTAGGTTAGTAGTCCACAGCACATGGATGACTGGATCATGAAACAGCTGAGTAAGGGAAGTACAGCATAAGGTCACTCATCAAAGAGGATAAGGACAATAGTTAAATTGAGGAAAATAGCATAATCTTTATTGTGGTTTTTATATTAACTTATTAAGTTGGACAAGACAGTTGAGGAACAGCTGCTAAAGACAGAGGAAGTTGAATATGTGATTAGAGTGACAGCAAATCTGAAGTAAATTAATAAAAAAAATGAAATTCCCTGACATTAGCACTGATATAAAGAAGGTAATGGAAGCTCTCACACCAGCGCCTCTTCCTTTGGGAGAGAAGCAGCTTGAATAATTAAGACATAATGTCTTAAGTATGTTTGTCACTGAAGAACCAGTGAAGGCTGAAGTGCTGGAAGAAGCCCCATTCTTGCTCTTCTTATCCAAAAGCACAAAACAGTATCTGTGAATAAACTGGTGCTCAGCCCCTGTATTACAAAGGAGCTTGCTCTGCTGAGCAGACCTGGGTATTTATTTACCCAACTGCCAAAATCATATGGGTGAGAAAAATGGAGAAAGGGGAAATGAAGGAGGAACCCAAATTGCAGCAGGTTAGCTCAGCTGCCTCGTGAACAGACAGACTGGCTCACTGGATCCCGTGCTGCTGAAGGAAGGAACAAGATTGTGTTTAGTGAGGAAATCAGGCTTCCCAAGTCTAATCCCATACTCTGAGGAACCAATGAGGCTGCACAATAATCCTTTTCTTTGTTACAGTCATGGATTTCCAGAAGAAAAAACCCCAAACTGTTAGAGGGTGACAGGGCAAGAGAACATATATATGTGTGTGTGTGTCTCTCTTTTAACCACTTAGTAAGAACAGAAATATTTTGCCAGCTTTCCATGGTAGAGGGAATTTACTAGATGGCATCTGAATTCCTGACTCCCAAGATACCGTTCTGCTTGGAGAAAGGTCATGTTGATTAATGTTTTTGATGATACAGAATTATTGAGGATAGCCAGAAGTTTATAGTTGGAGAGGACAGGCAGGAAGGTTTTAGTAGCCAGTGGGGAGAAATGAGAGATGAAGGTTAATGTCAATAGCACCAAGTAAGAGATAAAGCGAGAGAAACAACCCGATCTCCATGTTCCAGGTACATCCCCTTAACACCACCAGTGGCAATTTTGTCTAGCTGGAGTATCATGTGCTTCCCAAATGTCAAGCTGTGCCCCTTGAATGACAGAGGAAAAAAATTACCGTTATTCTGAAAGCAGTTAGGAACAAATACCACCATGGAGATGAAGACATCTCCACGTCTTCACGGACATGTACTCCTAACTCCCATGCACAGAAAGGGGTATCATACAGAGGAGACCAAAAAAGGTGACCAGCAATGCTAACAGTCTTGACAATGAAAAATTAAAACTAGAACCTCTCCTTTTCCCAGAGGACTTACAGTAGGGAAAGGGGTGAGATACATGAAGTTAGGAATACTGTTGAAAAGGTGAGTGAGAAAGAACCACCCAGGTCCGCCAGAGGCACATCCATGCTGCTGATCAGGGCAGTAGGTGGAAGACTAAAGAAAGGATTTTTCCTTGCCACAGTTCAGATCTGTCAGTTAGCTACAGTATTAGATCCTAAGGAAAAGGTTTAGACAAAGCCCTGGAATAAAGATCAAACAGCAGCTACTAAAATAATGTTACAGATGTACAAAAATATAAACATATTCCATTGCATATATAAAATCTCTGCTATTAGCAATTATCAGAAGTGAGATATTAGATCAGACAAGACATTGAGCTAAGAGCACCCTTGTGTTCTCCAGAGAGTATCATTTACTTCTGCATGCCAGCCTTTCCTGCTTCCACAGTCCTGTGCACACAGAGCATCTACTTCCAATCTGGCATCAAGAGAAACCAGTCCTGAACTGCACACGTGCATGCTCACACATAACACACAGCAAACATTCTTCCCTGTGGACAAAGCCAGAACTTGGGCTTAGGCACCTCTGTCCCAGGAAGTTAATTCTAAGCCTAGACCAAAGGTTCACCTAATCATAGTTCAGTCTAATCTAATTTCTGAGGGTTACATATACAAATATCCTTTATTTAACAGTATCAGTAGTCTAATATTGCTTCATTTTCACACTCATCCTCTTGGAATAAGCAGCATGCACCAACTTTAATTCAGCACACACAAAGATCCTTCTATTTCTGCAGAAAACTGAAGTCATGGGAATGAACAAACACACACCACTGCAGCAGGTGGAGCTACCCTGTTAGCTTTCCTTTGCCAGCTTGCAGAGTCTCTTAACCCTTGAGTAAGGACCAAGAGTGTCATCAAAAACAAAGTCCCACAGAACTCGAATCCAGGACTGGTGATGTGGGAGGTTATCATAATATTCTGCTGCAATCTTCTTCACCTGGAAGAAGAAGAGAGAGAGTGAGCTGTTTGGCTGCACAGAGTCAGGTGTGTTTCAACCTTCACATTCAGATCTGATAGCACAGCCATAACCTGAAGTTACTTGTTATTGCTTGTGAGCTTCTGAAGTTCAGCCAAATGAGATGTACTTAAATGCATTTAGATACTTCTTAGCAGATTTCTGATGTAAGTTTTGCCTCACAGTGTCATAATTTGAAAGATGATGGATCGCTGCCTTCAGTCAGAACTATTTTGTCTCATTTCAGAGGTGGTGGGATCCCCACAATGAGATGCCTTACCCACTCTATCAATTGCCAAGACTCCAGCACACTGTATTTAAAGCTCTGTTTGCCACTCATAATATTCTTCTGTTGAGGGTTCGGGGTAAGAGAAAATTAACAACTGAAAAAATGCCAGACACAGCCTTGCCTACACTTTGTTTTCTCTCCTGCATTCTGCTACCATGATACAAATCCAAGAGAGAGGTTCCTCCAGCAGGCAAAGAAAATTGCAGGGGTGGTCTGTTCTCTGCAGTCTGATATTAAAAATACTGTGAGATTCATTATTAGGTCACAAGTCCAATAAAATTTCACCCCCGCTGTAATTCCCCAAGCCTTAAGACTTCTCTGTTGCCATCAGAGAAGCATTGTGCATCACTGGGATGGTGCTTGTAGTGTTAGCAAGGCCAGAACCAGAGGACAGAGAGGTTCCAAAGCTGGCAGGTTCAGGGGATTGTGAAGATTCCCAAGTTATCAGTTGTTATTCCTGCTCCAACTAGATGCTCTGCTCTTTGAACACATCTAAGAAGCAGCAGAATCTGTTAACTATAATACACTTGCACGTAACTGCTTGGGCATGGTTTTACTGCAGCTCCACCTCCTAGACAAACAAAGCTCTAGAAGAGAGTAGTTTGTCTTGCTGGACAGCATGACTTCTCTCTTTAAAAACCCTGCAGAACTTTAAAGCCAGCTACGCTGAGCACAGTGCAGAGTTCCAGGGAAGGGAGAAAGGGTTACACAGAAATTGTCATGCAGGAAGAGGATATCATCACCACCCGAGCTGCAACGGTGTAACCTTAACACAGCACTGTGACTTTGTCAAAAAGTAAAAATCCCACTGAAAGCTAAATTAATTATAAGATACTATGGCTCCCTGGTAATTACCTCATTAATTCAGCTTCCTAGCAGACACTTCTCTATGAGGTAGGTTGGATAAGTCTCATTAAGATCTTTTACCTCTGTACCTCTGTCCCTACCCCTTGTGCTTGTGGCATGGTAGCGCTGTGCTGGAGATGGGAGATTCAGTTCAGGTCTGACTGTATTCTGTCTTTCACAGAATACTTCAAACTTCCTAATTATTTCCTCTATCCTGCTTTAAAGCATTGGTTTGTACTTCAAAGTAGTTAATTTTCCATGGGATTCAGACAATATCAGGATTTCTCCTTAGAAGTATTTGTTAATAACTGGAAGAAAAGTGATTTCCAGGTACCAGGTAAGGTCTCTGGAGATGCAGATTTAGTTCCCTGTGCTCCTTCTGTAACACTGGTCAGAAATAATTTAATCTGGATTTTGTATCCTCCCTTTTACCAGCTGGGTAATTGAAATAGCCAGAGGATGAGAGGGAGGACTATTTCTACAGTAAGGTCCCTTGAATGAAGGCTACTCACAAAGCCTGATGCAAACACAAAGGGGGGCTCAGATATCCAGCTCCAAAAGTTTCACTCCAGCTCTGACATGGTGATTCCCTAGCACACAGGTGCTCAGACATCTACATCTACAATTCCTCCTACCTCCAGTTTAGAAGTTCTGCCTGAATTCTGCCTTTCAACTGTAATTCAGCCCTCATCTACACTACTCAAGTTCATATGGCGAGTCTACCATTCCTCTCTTCTCGAGAGCTTTGTGTATTTCTTGCCCTCTGAACCAAATCATGTTTTCTTAGGTAGTTACATTATTCTGCAAGGGTCTTGACCATGTTAGATTCTGACCACTAAAAGAGCTTCAGGATGTTTTCCTTCCATGTGCCCCTTGCACATGGAAGTGGAAGGATGGAGATTCACAGAAACCAATTCAGCTCCTAGGAACAATGTCTCAAGCTGTGTCCTCTGGCTCCCAAGGCTAACTGAAAAGCAGTAGTGACAAAGTAGTTAAAAAATGGCTCAGAGAAGAGGCCAATAAACAGCCTGCCTACGTTCAGCCCAATAGCCTCAGCAAACATGAGCAGCATCTTGTGCAGGAAGGCAGGCACCACTTGCACCACTGGCAAGGTCCCTGTGCTCTGGGCAGGACAACCATATGGGATGTACAGAAAAAATGGAGAGGGGAAGGTGAAACTGCAATAAGGAATGGAGAAAAGAGAAAATTTAATGAATGCTGTTAGAGGGGGGACTTCTGAAGGATTTTCTTATGGAAAAGAAGGAAATTTGTTAGATACATGTTCCCATCTTGCTATCACATGGCAGAAAAGAATTTTAAAAGAGGTTTCTCTTTTATAATAGATCTACGCAAAAGTTTCCCAGCAAGAACATCTTGGTTTTTGTTATTTCTTTCAGCATCCCCATACGTAAAACAGAATTATCACCTTATCTACCAGAAAATCTGGATAGTGGGAGGGCAGAAAGTAATTGGAGTTTAATGCAGGTTCCCTTTTAAATGCAACATCATATGAGGAGTGGCTGAGGGAGCTGGGGAGCTGCAGAAAAGGAGGCTCGGGGGAGACCTTATCACACTCTACAAATCTTTGAAAGGAGGGTGTAGCCAGGTGGGGATTGGCCTCTTCTCCCAGGCAACAAGCAGCAGGACAAGAGAAAAAAGGCCTCAAGCTGCACCAGGGGAGGTTCAGGTTGGACAGCAGAAAGAATTTCTTCACTGAGACTTGTCAAACACTAGAACAGTTGCCAGAGGAAGTGGTGGAGTCACCACCCCTGGAAGTGTTCAAGAAATGACTCAACATGGCACTTCAGCTTATGGTTTAGTTGATATGGTGGTATTAGATCAAAGTTTGGACTCAATGATCTTGCAGGTCTTTTCCAACCTTAATGATTCTATGATATCTATTAAGCATGGTTGAGGCTGGAAGAGTCATCCTCTGTGTTACATTCTGGTTACAGTACAAAACCTGTAGATGGCAGTTCCCAGGTAGCAAGTTTTGCAGCCCGATTCTAGATTGTCTTAAAGAGGATGGCACTGTGATTAAGTATTTCAAAATCCTGCTCCTCAGGCTCTCCATATACTGCATTGTAGGTGATCCATTTTCTTCAACTCCTCCCCACCTTCTTCCTTACAAATCTCAACTCTAAGTCTTAACTCCTTGCTAGTTTGTAAACAGAAATTGCAAAAGAACTGTCTGAAATTCAAGAAGAGCAAGTGCAGGGTCCTGCACCTGGGGAGGAATAACCCCAGGCACCAGCACAGGCTGGGGGCCGACCTGCTGGAAAGCAGCTCTGCAGAGAAGGATCTGGGGGTCCTGGTGGACAACAAGCTGTCCATGAGCCAGCAGTGCCCTGGGGGCCAAGAAGGACAATGGAATCCTGGGGTGCATTAGGAAGAGCATTGCAAGTATGTCAAGGGAGGTGATCCTGCCCCTCTGCTCAGCCCTGGTGAGGCACATCCGAAATGCTGTGTCCAGTTCTGGGCTCTTCAGTACAGGATGGACATGGAGCTCCTGGAGCAAGTCCAGCAAAGGGTGACGAAGTTGATCAAGGGACTGGACCATCTCTCTTATGAGAAAAGGCTGAGATAGATGGGCCTGTTCAGCCTCAAGGAAAGGCAACTGAGAGGGAACCTCATCAATGTCTATAAGTATCTGGAGGGTGGGTGTCAAGAGAATGGATCCAGGCTCTTCTCAGTGGTGCCGAGCAATAGGACAAGAGGCAACAGGCAGAAACTGACGCACAGGAAGTTCCACCCAAACATGAGGAAGAACTTCTTCATTGTGCAGTGACCGAGCACTGGAACAGGTTGCCCAGAGATGGTGCAGAGTTTCCCTCAGTGAGGATATTCAAGAACCATCTGGACACAATCCTGTGCCATGTGCTCTGGGACGACTCTGTTTGAGCAGGGAGGCTGAATCAGATGACCCCATTGCAGTCCCTTTGAACCTCACCCATTCTGTGATTCTGTTATCAGGGAAGGATAACAAGAGATTGCAAAGTCTGCAGGACAATTACTAGGCACTTGGCACCTGGTAGGTATATTGAGGCTTTTCTTCAAGTAGATCAAGGTGGCAGGGTAAGAAATCATATCTTTGGGACTGAAACTTTTGTTCTGGTTCTGTGCTTGTAGAGCAAAGTGACAGGACCCTAATCCTAGTCCATCATACCTGATAGGCACAAAAGTTAAATGCAGCCTAGTATGTCAGCATGGCTGTTACACACTCATTGTCCTGGGGCTATACAGAAACTAGAGATCCTTATGATACAAAGCTGCAAAATTACATTTAGAATGCTCAAAGGCTTATTACAGAAGTTCCCTCTGTAGTCCTACATCCCCACCACAGGGTGGGGAGCACTCAAGCTAGCCCTCCTGGCCATCACAGGGTTAATGAAATCTGCAATTCAAAACCAGCACATCTACCATGTTTTCCAGTCTTGTCTGTCTAATAAATCTGGTTTCATACCATGTCTTTTCCTTTTCCCACAAGCTTAATGAGTAACTAGTTTGCCTCTGGTAACACTGCTGCTTTTATTGCAGCTTCTAGGAGGAGTAGAGTTCCTCCTTCTCCAATCTCCTCTCTCCGTAAGTATACTCAATCCTACAGACAATGAAGAATGGAACTCTTTACTCATTTGGTAAACAATGCAATATTTTATAGTTATAAGACTTCATTCGAAGACTAATCTAGTCATAACTCTACAGGGTTTTTTTAGAGCAGGTCCTTCATTGCAATGTTAAATTTCATGGTCTCTTGTGTAATCTCTCATTATACTAGTGGGACAAGTTCTTACTGCACACCCATGTCACTCATCTTTAATATCCATAAGCTTATGAGCAGAGCCTAATTCTTCCTCTTTCAAATCTGTCACAGTCCTAGGGTAAAGGTCTTTCCAGTGGCAAACACATTACTCAGAACATTCTGAATGACACACCTGTAACAAAGGACAAAGCTGAATTTACTTTCCTGATAAGCAAGCTGAAAAGCCAGTTACTTTCCAAGATTAAGATCCAGTTATTCTCAAATCCTATTTCTCCCCTGCTCTCAATCATGCCGGATAGACCTTTAAAAATAGAAATCTTTATTCCACTTTCTACTTGCCAATAATTAAAAATAAAAATTATCTCACTGAGAGGTCATCCATATTACACAATGTAACTATTAGAAATTCAAGTGTCTAAGAGACTAAATCTGAAAAAAAACAGGTCTTTGCTGAGTGAAGAATTTGCCAGGAGGTTAAGCAAAGTAGAGCAAGGTGAGGTTTCTTACCTGCTATGAAGTTCAAGATTTAAAGCTATCAGAGAGGATCTGTTTCCTTATCTCTTCCCACCAGAGAGGCAAAGATTTTTTTCTCATTTTGCAGAAAAGGGTAACCAACTTGTTTTTATGGTCAAAGGATTTTCTACAGTAACTGTTTTGCCAAAGAATTTTCACTTTTTAATGGAATTTTTACTTGTAATTGATCACTCATTAGACTCCAAGTCTTCTATATAGTTCTGTCAGGCGACAATGACTGACAAGTCTGCTCTCTCCTTCACCAGCAGGGCAAGTCTCAGATGCCAAAGAGCAAAACACACGCAAACACAAGCCCCTGAAATTCAGCTAATAACTCCATCCTCTTTACGCAGGAGGGCAGACACTTCCAGCTGCTGCGCTGCCTCAAGGAATTAGGCTGAACTATTTGTGGTGTGGGTGGAGAAGAGCTTTTCAGGTCTCAATCAGGGCTGGAGCAACAGTCCCAGCAAGTTCAATTAGTCACTCACCTCCCTTGTGCAGGATACAGAGCTAACCTCCCTCTCTTATATTTACATTTCGGTAATCTGAGTATCTAAGCCCATCTAACAAGTTTGATCATTTGAAACTAAAGCTAAGCACATGCACCTCCCCGCTGAGCTATCAGGTGTATCAGTGATGGGAGTGCCTCACAGGAGAACTTCATATCTGAGTGTGGGCTGCTGTACCAGCTCCTCTGGGCCTTGCCAGGAACGGGCAGCGTCTCCAGGACAGACCTCCAGCAGTGAAGGAGGTGAATGAAACACAATTGCAGGCTGTATAGAGGCTTCCCACACTCTTCTACACAAGAAAATCTCCACTTGATTTGAATCTCCTCTCAGAGAGTGTTTCTGTGATGGAGAACACGAACCCATACAGCAGGGTTTGCCCGGGTATGCCATCATACCATCATTGCACGTGGTATCAGTAGTGGGGAGGTCACAGCTCCTGAACCTCGGGCTTCTCAGCTCTACCTCCACTTCAAAGGATATATATTGCAGTAGCAGTTCCCAGCTTTGCATCAGCCCAGAGAAAGCTGTTTCCTTCCTATTACGTCAGAGAACTCGTATGTAGGAGTAATCCTTCGAAGTCACGTACGTCTAAACGCTGTGAGCACCTGCTGAGGAACCCTTGTGTTAAAACACACAAGAGCGGCTACATACCTGGAGGGAGATTGAAAACCATTCCTAGACACCTGGGCTTTGCAAATTTGATTCCCACAACTGATAAAACATAAACAAAAAGGGGTTTGCCTTTCAAAGGAGGAAAGCCACAGCACTTTCCCAACGACAGGCCAGGCCTCCTCAGTTTCTGTGGGTGGGGCGGCAGAGCTGAAAGGAGTCACAGAGAGTGCGGCTTTATTTTCTAGTGCTATCTGTGTCAGGCTGGAACATGCCCCAAAACTTACGTCATCTCAAAAACAGAAGAACTTTTCTTTGATGTTAATCAAGCAATATAGTTAGCAGATTGATCATTAGACAAATTTCCAGTAGCAATTGCCACCTGCCTCCCTTTAGACGGGCCTTTAAACATTCAAAGAGTTGAAGCTTGGTGGCTGAGAGATGTAAATCGAGACATTTAAAGCCTTGTTGGAGGATTTTATCATGCAAAAGGTATTCCTCAAGCCCTCTGAAGCTCAGATGTTCTAGTTTGCATCAAATAAACTAAATATTACAGCAGTTTGACAGCCGTTTCTCTCAACCTCTCGCTTAAAATTAATTAGAAACAAATCCAAAAAGCTGCTTTCTTTTTTCCCCCCTTTTTTTCTTAAAGTCATTAATTGCTATGATTTGGAGTGTTTTCTTTGAGACAGTTTAGCAGCTTTCATAAAAATCCAACTCACTCATACTATCCTTACCATGGGCAATCTGCATCCAGGAATGCTGGGAAAGTCGTGATGCTCCATGTGGTAGCCTACATTGAAGGTGAGCCAGTTCAGAGGTCCATAGTAGGAGTATGTCTCATACCCTTTTAGGAACATGTAGTGTTCTGCTATGAAGTGCCCAGAAATGGGATGAAAACCCAAGCAAAGTATTGTACCTGCTATTAAGTAAATAACAGGTTTGATTCCCCACAGGTAGTAAATGATGAGGTCTACAGAAAACTGGACGAGAGCATTAAGAATTTCCATCCGTGTAATTGCTTTGGGGTTCACATACAGCGGTCTCAGACTGTAGAACAGAGGCTGGAGGAACAGCCAAAGCAGTTTGCGAAGCGGCGTGCAGAAAAACCAGCCCTCAAAGTCTGTGGGAATGTCCACATCCAAGCTGTCCCCTCCCAGGTACCGGTGATGGTCAATGTGGTATTTCTTGAAGGAGGCGGAGTAGGGGATGCCAATGGGCAAGTTGGCAAAGACTGCGAACCATCGGTTCCACTTGGCCTGCTTGTTGCCAAAGGCCACGTTGTGTGAAATGTCGTGGATGGCGAGGGTCAGGGAATGGTTGACGCAACCCCCAAAAGCATAAGCCCAGAAGAAAATCCATTTCCAAGATAAGTCTTTCACCAGGTAGCACGCCAGCAGCTGCATGAAAACCATTCCAGATACAATCCACTTTAAATGTGGATCTGGTCCCATCAGAGTCTTGATCTCTGGATACTTTGCTAAAGGGAAAAAATGCAGAAAAAACCTTGGTTAGATCATAATTAGGGAAACACAATCACCACTGTGACTCTCCGGTTTTTATCACACTATGTTTGAGGCCCTGCTTTTATAAAACACCAATTCCAAAATAGGGTTGCCACTATGGTGAGAGTTTTACTAGTTCCAGCATCATGTCCAGTTGTGATAGATATTGATATATATAGACATATTAAAAAACCAATACCCTGATGGTCACTGTGTGGCATCATGTGCCTTCCCCACAATGAGTATTGCTTCACAGTGATGAGTAGTAATATGCCAAACCCCACAGGACTTAAGAAACACCTTCTGTCATGTTTTTAATGTCCTTGTGTATTGTGCTCAGATCAGATGTTACTTTCCACAAAAGGGATACAAGTGCCTTCCCCGTAGCCCTTTTCACACTCTTGTTTCAAACACACAAGCAGAGGAAAGAGAGCTGAGCAACAGGCTCACCAGGTTTTGCTCTGTGGTTAGATGACAAACACAGCATTTTAAAAAAATTCCTAATTACTTGACTGTTTACCAGTGCTCACAAAACGTACAACTCTTCACGCACGGTAACATCACAATTAAGTCAGGATTGTGTAAAGCAAGGAAAAATTTTCTGTTTCCATGTCATATACCAAAAGTAGGCATGAAAGCCACCCAGATAATCACACAACAGCTTCTTGAGGCCTCACAAATACTGCAGTACAGTGTCAGAGAGGCGTGGGCTAGGCTTGCCAGGTCTGACTTGCTTACTGATCTTCAGTTCCACCTGCCATTCATCTGTCCTTTAAAAAGAAAATAAAATACAGAGTACAGCTGACCCTCCAGGAGCTGTTCATTGATTCCCACCTCCTCTTTGTGAATCCACACTTCTCACTTCCAGTATTAACTTGCACATGATTCCTTCTGCTGCCTTATGGCTTTTACCCACCACTGACCTCCCTCCTTTAACTCATACTTTGCATTTCTCAGTAATTGCAGCTTACACACATAAGTGCATAGAGAAGTCACTCATTCTAAACCCTGAGGTTACACAGTGTGTCCCTGTGAGTTCCATGGGCCCATTTTATGAATAGAAAAGTAAACATCATCTGACTGTCACAGTATAATACCAATACAATAAAATCTGATTACAATGATCTGCATCTATGCAGCTGTGTATACTATAAACAGATGCTGGAGACAATAAAAGTAATTTACGTGACCTTGAAAGCAGTGGCAGATACTGAGTGCTGGATGCAGAGAAGGCTTTTGTAGGAGTGAACCATGAGAAGTTTGCAGAAGTTCAAAGAGATGAAGTGCTACTGAAGGAAGCAGGTTGATGTGGTCATGCTCTGCGGCCATTCTAACACCCTTTGAGCCTCTTGGCCAACTTCAGCCCATCTTGACAGAAATTAGATTACAAAGATTAGACAGGTGCTGTGGAAGGTGAGGACAAAAGAGATACTCTCAAATCTTGTCAGGACAAGGAGGCCAAGATCACCATGAGGAGTACTCAGGCAAGAAAAAGATTTTCTAAGTGGTGGGAAAGCTGTAGTAAAAGTTCGTATCTTTCTAAAGTCAGACAATTTTTTTTTATAAAAACCTCCACAAAGTCCAGGGGGTTTTTTGTTTTGCTGTTTTGTTTTTGTTGCTGTTTTCACCATTCTTGAAATTATATTTTTCACATCAGGAAAGTTAACATGCCAGAAGTTGTTCTCTGGTACCTGAATAGGTACCAGAATTTTACACTAAGTGCTGCTTATGCAAAATTCACTCTAAAGTATAATGATATGATGACCTGGTCAGAAAGACTGTTAGAGACATGCAGTTTTATGTAGCTTAATGTCTTTCTTAGGGGTATCTGTCCAAAAGCCAGAAAACTCTTTAATAAATCAAGCCACCTCAAACGTTGTCACACCATGCGGCTGCTAGAGATAAGTTACTGCAGTCACCAGAAGAGATGAAATGTAAAACAACCAAATCTGTTCCTCGGTCTGGTCAAATTGAGGCCGCATTGACCCCCCAAAACAAAACAAAATAGAAGTTTTAATGGGAAAGGAAAATTGCTTAGAGATGCTTTATACTGTCATTTGAGAATAATGGAAGTTTTTGACCTCTTTCTTTCTGTGGCAGCCAACAAGGACTGCAGATTCCATTTAAAAGGAGCAGAGCAGTTGCTGCCAAATGGCAGCAACAGTGTGTGCAAGCAGCAACGCAGGCGGGTTGCACTTATCGCAGGTGACAGCTATTAAGTAACTTGCCAGGGTTTAATATTAAATTCAACACATGATTAACTCCTCTCCAACAGTAAATTTTTGCATACTAGTCAAACCACAATACTGCGGCTGTTTATCATTAATACTGATAAAGCCATCCTGTTTCCATGGCATGGAAAAATTTCAGGTTTCTCCTCATGGAGAAACCATGGCTTGGGCAGGGGGGTGGTGCTGGTAAGCTCACTGGAGGCTAAAAGTTCCACCGGTGGAGTAGCCTGCCAGAGACCTGTTGGTTCACGAGCACTTCAAATGCAGAATGTTGAATGCTGACCCTTTTCAAACTTGAGGCCAAGCACTCTTCAGTGAGACACATTTAACAGCAGATTAAGTGATCCTGAAGACTGCAATTTATGTACAATGTGCTGACACAAAGTTGTGATAACACAAATTTTTATCTCATTTTTCCCCTGTGCTCATGCCTTGCAGTTAACTGAAGGAATGCTAGTAAGGCAAGAGCCTCACTTGCTGCTGAAAAGCCTGAACATCCCTGTAAGACTGATGTGACAAGTGTCTGTAGGTGCTATGCAAACCAGGCATCACCCACCTGCATGAAAAAAAGGCAACAGAGAATCAGAGGCACAGAGAGAGGGCATGAAAAGAGGAGAAAAAACCCAACCTCGTCATTCACCCCTTTTATATAAGGGGGGGAGGGGATGGGGTGGATGTGGGCATGGACACACAACACAGGACAGGACACAACACCCACCAAGTTGTGTAACTGCATGGGGCCAGGTTTTGCCCTTTATAGTGCAATGAGAACAGGAGAGACCCAGCTATTCCAGCGTCTACTCAGCACATCTTCCAGCCTCCAGCTCATTGAGGAAGTCTCTTAGCTCAGGCCAGCAGGCAGCTTATCCAGCTGTCCAGAATGAGCCACTGTACTGCCATCGGAGGGGGGGGACACTGGTGTAGATGTACAGCAGTGCACAAGGATGACTTTTCTGTCTCTAAGGTCAGCACACTGCCAAAGCAGCACAGGCATTTTAGTACAGTAGGTAAATGTAGTTACTAACTCAGCCCAGTCTCTCTGCTCCACAATGATGAAAGACAGCATTCCCCACTCGTACAAGTCAAGAGAGAACAAATGCTGTAAGTATATTTTCAGAGGGGTTCGCAGTTCTGAAACAACCCATTTACTGAATTAATTTTTCACAGAGATCACTCCACTGTTCTAAGCATCTTTCTAGAGGCAGGTCTCACTCACCATAAGTGCTTAAACTGGCAAATTAGTCTGACCATATTTTTTTCCATTGATGCTTCTCTCTGGAGATCCAAGAGCACTCACCACAGCCCTACAGTGATCCTCAGTTAGGACTGGAGCAATTGTTCCTGGACAGGCCATTGGTTGCCAGGTCCTGCTGTTCCTCCTCCTCAGGCGACAGCAAATACCTTGTTCTGAACTCTCACTCATCCTCTGTCACACTGACACTGTCCCTGACAGGCAAGTCCCAGTGATGGCACCAGACACAATTTATCATTGATGTGACACCACATACTTCACACTTGCACATTTTGGCACACATGGGATTTGGAAGTGAACAAGAGCAAGAGCTGTCCACAGAGACAGTGGTGATGGAGGTTTAAAGGAGCAGCAGCCATGTCCACATCCATGAGAAACTAGTAGTAAAAAGAGAAGAAACGTAATTTCTTAATTTTCCTTTCTTTTCACCCCAAGTGCAGCACACTGATATAGTCAAAGTGGACTTACTCCTCAGTATAAGTAACTTAGAAGGTTTGTTAAAGGGAAGGAGGAAAAAAAAGCTGTGATACTGCTGTCCTGGACTACATTCTATTGACTATGAGTCCTTGCCAAAACAAACAAAAGAGACACCAGGCACAGGATGTAAGATTTACTACTCCATGCCCTATGCTGGAGCTAGTATTTGTATCAAATAAATAAACAAAACAAAAGAAGACAGTTTACTGACATTACAGTGTTTTGCCTTGTAGCAGCTCAGCTCACAAATGTGCTCGTAAAAGCACAGCACACCCAAGTCCTCAGTGAAAGACATGGACCAGCTGGAGAAGGTCCAGAGGAGGGCCATGAAAATTATCAGAGGGCTGGAGCACTTCTCCAATAAGGAAGGGCTGAGAGAGCTGAGAATGGAGGCTGTTCAGCCTGGAGAGGAAAAGGCTTCAGGAAGACTTTATTGCCTTTGAACACTTAATGAGGGTTTATAGGAACGATGGGGACTGACTGTTTAGTAGGGCTTGTTGTGATAGGTCAAGGGGTAATGGTTCCAAGCTAAAAGAGGAGACATTTAATCTAGAGATAAGGAAGAAATTTTTTTAAATGAGGGTGGTGAAACATTATCACAGGCTGCCCAGAGAGGTTGTAGATGCCCATCCCTGGAAACATTCAAGGACAGGTTGGCTGGGGCTCTGAACAACCTGACCTAGTTGATTATGTACCTGATACTCAAATTATTCTATGATTCTATGATTAATTCAAGCAATGCACGAGTCAGGACACAGGTAGGACACACAGAGGACAACATGCATGACAACACCTTCTGGTTTTTCACAGTCTCCTAGCCCCTCCAGCATGCAAAATAATAAGAAACATTTTTGGCCTAACTAATTACACTGAAGTTTTATATGCCCACTGTGCAAGGACAAGTGTCTTAATCTTGTATTTGTCACCCATGAGCTTCTAAATTGTTTAGTGCTAGCCGGTCCAAGGGCAGTGGGTCATCCAAAAGTGGCCACCAGAGGGAAAGTACCGCAGTGGTGCCACACTGCCGGTGTCAACAGAGGCGGATGATGTCAGCACATCACTATGTCAGCAGCTGTAACCTGTTTGCTTACGGTGGTTTATTAGCTAGTCCAGAGTAAAGGGATGTAGGGATGCTAGAAAGAGGGCTTCCAGCTCCCTCTGAAACAAAAATCTGCCATTTGGAGTAAGCTGAAGCCTTCAGTTGCACTTAATACATTTCCCACAGAAGACCGAGTGCCTAAATCAGTGACTTTCTGCTCATGTGATTTATTCCAAAGGTGATGCCCACAGGGAATTGGCATGAGCACTGGGATAGCAGCTCTTCTGGGTGCGCTCATCAGAGGACATGCGCATCAGTGCCAGCACTGTGCCCACACGCTGCAGCATAAAGGGCAAACATAGTTTCTTCGCCAGAAGCACATGTACTTCAGAGCCTTGATTTAAGCTAAGGAGACAATATATTGCATATTTCAGTAGGTACAACTTATCAGAATTTTCATAAATGTGAGGTTTAAAAAGGCAACAGAAGAGACAGCCGGAAGAAATAGCAGATTAATCTCTAAATTAGAGAGCAGAGCTGGAAGCAATACTCGGATCGGCTAAATGCTAAGATAAAATGGATTTTGGCTTTTAAATTTTGTTCTACCCCTCCCCATGGGCTAACATCTCAGCCTTCCTACAGGATAAAACACACATAAAACACTTGCACCATCTCTCCTTCAAAATAACTTGCCAAAGAACTAATTACATAGCTATTAAGCATTCTTGGATGTTAGATCATATTCAGATGCTCTTGGGCTATCCTGAGCAACACTGATTCAGCTCTCATCCTCAGCAGCAAACAAGTGTTTCCCTAAGGATCCTGTGAGGCAAGACATTTTCTGACCAACCTGCAGGAATTTTATAAAGTTAGATCCAACCTGTGGCACAAATATGATCTCACTCTTCCCGTGTCACAACATATTGCTCATTGCTTGCATTTGGGAAATTGTTTGCAGGTGAAATGACCATACATTGTATGCTTACGGTGTTACCTGCATTTAAGCAATGATTTTTTCATCTCTCAAAAGTGAAAAGCCGTCAACACTTCCCACTGAGCAAGCCCATAGTTTCTTCAAGTCTTTCAGTCCAAGAAATCCTGACAGAAAAAGAAATCCTATTCCACTAGATGTCCCCTCTATGTTATATCTCCTCCTAATAGCATTTTTGTAACTATACAGAAAGGCTAAGCAGACACAGAAGAAAAAACTTTTCCATCGGGAAGTTTTTAACCAGGTCTTTCCCTAACAGAGCTTACTGCAGGATTACACAAATCCCAGCCCTGACACAAGGCAGTAACAGGCTTTTCATAAACAAGACAGCGAGAGAATAGCAATGAAACAATTCCATTTCATAAACTGAAAAGCGTGAATAACGTGTTCAGGAACATGTGTAACGTGATCAGGGTCGAAGTGCCAGCTTGGCAAGGGATCTCCACTGGAACTCAGAAGCAGTTGCACCCAGACAGTACTAAGCACAAGCTACATTTTAATACCTAGATACTACAAAGAGATAAGAGAGAAAGTATCTCCTCTCCCTTGTGCAAAATGTTGATCTATTTGCTGCTATAATTATAGCCATTAGGAATCACAACCCCCATCTAGTGCAACAGTGGCCTGCCACAAAGCCAGTTTCCAGCCAGCCCAGTTGATAAACACAGCTCACAGCTCTGCAGCTCAACTGGAACCAGTTGTCCAGAGAGGCTGTGGATGGCCCATCCCTGGAAGAGGTCAAGGACAGGTTGGATGGGGCTCTGAGCAACCTGGGCTAGCAAGATGTCCCTGCCCATGGTGGGGAGACTGGACTCACAGAGTTCTCATTCAGATGCAGTCACCGACTACAAAAGTCTTAAAGACACCTGGGCTACTAACTCTTAAGCCGGGATAAACAACTTTGTGATGAACCTTTTTTACCTCTCAGATCCAGATCTCAGATATTGGGGCAAAAGCCCAAGGAAACACCACTTATGTGGAAAGAAACTGCAAACTGTGTTTGTCAGTTTGCCCATTTTTTTTCCTAATAGATAATTTCCATTTGCATTTAAATCCAAGTAGCCATGCCTGAGAGAGACCAACATTTTTTAAACGTGTAGCCCAAACAGAGAACAATCAAGTTTCAGTGCTTAGCAACTAAATCATTAACCTATTGGGAAGGAAATACTTCCTTCACCAGCATGGAATGCTGTGCCCAAGGCATTGCTGTATACAAAAATGTAAAATACATGGGTTTTTATAAATATTTGTTCATATGTATGTAAGATTCTTACTGTGTACTCCAGCTTAATAGACACTAAACACTTTGGTAACTATATACTCTGGGTACTACGTGACCTTAAGCTTTGAATAATAGAGTGAGGATCATTGTACAAATATTATGTGGGATATTATGATAGTTTCAGTAACTTTTGGTAACATTTTAGTATTTATGACACTAGTTTTATAATCCGTTCTGCCTCATCAGACACAGATCTTTCATATCTCTCTTTCCATGTTGTATTTCTCTCTGCCCTTCCTTCTACTCCCACAGCTAGGGCAGGGGAAGCTGTAAAGAAGGAGATGGACCTTGATTCCAATTGCTTGCTCTTAACCCCAAGAGGGGGTGGGCAAAACCTCTGCAAGTGTGCAGCTGAAAAATCATAAAAGGAGTTTGCTGCAACAAGGGAGTCCAAGTACCTCCTTACAGCTCCATCACGATTTGCAGTCCCCATTCTATAGCACAACCAAAAAGACAAGAGAGCAGCAAGGGCAGAGACCCACCACACACAGTCCTATCCTTAGCTCACCAAAATGTGAGCTTCCTTGACTGAAAGGATGAGGAGCACGACACCAAGAAGCGTCATTTTCTATACTGACATCATTTGACTATCGTGATTACCGAGTACAATAATTATTATTTTCCTGGATGTAATTCAAACCTGGACGTGGATATTCCACCACTGCAACTATACCGGAAATGTTTTTGTAATGTAGATTAATCCTGGATTAATCTGTAAGATCGTGGGGGAGTTAAAAAACTGCACCCAATTAGCATATACCTTGTGCAGCAACTCAGCCAGAAGCTCCACTGCCTTTTTATAAAAGTTCTTTAAAAACTTTTTTCACCTCATTAGAGGGAAGAAAACAACTAACCCACCCAAATGAAGAGGGGAGGAAATCAAAATCTTCTTTTATTAATAAAAAGTTGAAAATGTATTTTCAGGAGATACGCAACAATACTCTGTGACGATTCTGAATTGTCAGTTCTTCTCAGAAACGATCTTCGGACTAGCCCAAACCCCACAGAAATAAACCTCCCGACCCACCACGCTCCTGTGCGCAGTAAAGCGCTGCGTATACAACACGAAAATATAGGAGTGCACCTTGTCCCCGACAAGCAGCGAGCACTTGCTGTTGTTCTCTCGCACACCTCAGCCGCATCCCCGTTTACTTTCACGCACAACCAAGGCACCGGGAACACGTGCCCGCAGGAGGGCTCCCGGCCCGCGCCCCGGGCACACCCGGCAGAGCTGCCGCCCGCCAGGACCCCCCGACGGCAGCGGCCGGGGCGCGGTG
>VZTA01000692.1:409526-449534 GCA_013398855.1 Mohoua ochrocephala
GGGGGGGTGTGTGCGTGGGAGCGTCTTTTAAAGGCAATAAAATCTTGTGAAGATGTTTAGTATCTGTGGGACTTGGAGTAAACCTAAAATGAACCTGCCCTGCCCACTTTATTATGGTTTTTTTTCTTTTTACAAAAATGTATCGCCGGCAGCAGCACTCAGTAATCAGAGTTCTGTCCATAAGTTACGTAAATGTGAAAAAAAAAGAGGTCAAATAATACAGTTCATATAATATTTAAATTGAGGAGTGCTTTTTGAATAGTAAGTTGGTAATCTGTCTTGCATATCATAATTTTTGTGCTCTTTCGAATTTTTTAGAAAGAGTCTAGTAAGATAGAGATACTCTTGAAGCTTTTGATGTAGTCAGAAATGTTTGCACTCTGTGACGTTTGCAAATGACCAGTAGTTGTTAGAAAGGGCAGTGTAGACGGGAAAGTGTACTGGACGGCTGAGTTCTCCTGCCTGAAAAGATGCAAAGCACAGTGGTATGGGTTTGTACTCTCTCTTTAAATACAGGTGACTACTTTAAAAAGTTTCACAGAGCATCTGGCACTATTGGCATGTCGTCAGTTGACAGCCCAATGAGTCTGATCAAAGTTCTTCGCTTCTTGCTGAAGAGTTTCCCAAACACTCTTTGGGATGTAGGATGGTGTTCTGTGTGCTTCTGTGTATCACTGTATGAAACTGAATAAATTCCCTTGCTGGTATTTTTCTTAGAACTGACCATCCAAGAAAGATAAAAGATAATAGAAACTCATATAATCTCCTGGCTTGTGGAAGCTGCTGGAGGTAGCTGAATGCAAGTGGCTGTATGACTCATGAGCTGGCAGGATACAGGACCTCGCTGAGATCAATTGACAATTTCTAGCATGCATTTGCACTCGGAAATTCAGAGTGCCTGATAGGATGCTTCCTTAGGACTGCATGCTGATTATTACTTGGCTGAAGATAAGCATGTGTATAATCAATAAATTTGCTTCTCTTCCCACATCCACAGCTTTTACATCAGGGGTAGCCCTATTGATTTTGGTGGTTTTCTTCTTTAGGAGCATGACCATGCAAGCTCAGTGGGAATGATACCCACTTATAATTTACTGGAGATTGAATTGCAGTGCTACATTTAATTCAATTATATCCATGATGCAGAAGAATAGAGAATACCTAGTCTGACTTGACTTCTAATGCCAAAAAACACCCTTCCAAAAACAAAATCAAATATATAGGGAAAAAGTGTTAAAGTTTGACCTCCCCTCCTTCTACGCATGCACACACTCCCCCCCCCCCCCAGCTTCAAACAGCCTTTGGTAATAACCTGCTCAGTTGAGAGTGTTGTGAAGTTTTACTGAGAATATTGGACAGGCTCTTACGCCTCATATGCAGCTTATTTAATGTTACAGAGGGGGTCTGATGTGGTCAAATGCTGGGGCTTTTTTCTTTTTCTTTTTTTTTCTCTTTTTTTTTTCTTTTTTTTTTTCTTTTTTTCTTTTTCCCTCCCCTCTCTGAAGTTTCAGAGGCCGGATTGTTGCCAGAGAAATTGAAAAAGAAACAAAACTTGAGACAGAGAGATAGACACCCAACCCCAAAAAAACCCCAACATGAGTACCCCCCCCCCAAAAAAAAACACTGAACTAAATCAATACCAAGGAAACCCAGAACCACTGGCTTGCAAAAGGGTAGTTCTAAAGTTTTCCTAAAGAATCAAACATACTTTATTTTGAAGAAATGTAGTCATTTTGCATCTGTATTTTGACATAATTAAAGTCTTGCTTGCACACTGATTCAATTGACTGTTTTAAAAGCTAAGTGAAAAGTTAATCAAAAGACAAATGGTAAATAAGGCCATGCATCACGATAAAACAATGAGCCCTATATTGCTGTGCATGGGATTTTGAATTGGGAACAAGGACATTTTGCTCACCACAGTGTGGGAAGACAATGTGAATTAATTCCTTCTTAATGTTTGCTGGTGCTACTATATTGGCTTGTACATGGGTGGTACCAAATTTAGCCAATCATAAATCTTTTTCCATAAATGAGTATAACATGTCTTGTAGCACCTCTTGAAATGTGTAGAAATAATCTATGAAATTTATAGCAATGTGACTAAAGGGGACTGCTTAATCTCCGTCTTGTTACGTGGTTACTTAGAAATTGCAGCACTGTTGTTGGCAACAATTTAGGCTTACCGTAACTTCTCTTATCACCTTGGTATCTATGGTGATATCAAACTTGTGACCCGTGATTAAAGTGTTTAGTTTGAAACAGGAATGCCTTGTTCTAGTTCAGATCAGCTTTTCAGTTCTTCAGAATAGAATTATGTCTTTCTTCATGTGTTTGTGAAAGTAAGAAGTGAATGAAGGTGTATTTCTGAGGGGGTTGAAGAGGTGTATATGGAGGATAGTTCAATCATGTTTCTGTAGTGTGTTTCCTTTATATCAAATATATATATATCAGAAAATTGCATATAGTTGACGGGGCTCTCGAAGTGAGACACCCCAGTTTGTACAGGAAAAATTGTTTTTATCAAGTGGAATTTATTTGTACCTTTGCTGCATTCAGCTTGAATCATTGTCTTTACTGAGTTTTTCCAGGTTGGGCGCACAATAGTGTAGGGGGAGGGGAAGGATTGTGAGAAATCACTTTGTCAGATGGTGCTTGCAAAACTGATTCTTGCATGCAGGAACATTTGGGAAGGTGGTGCTTAAATGCTGGTTGCACCAAATGCTGGAAATTTCAAGCACCACCTTAAGTTTGAGAGGGAAAAATGGATTACTGTGACTACATCTCCTTCTAGGTAATGACTCTGTCCAGCTTTCAAACCTGAAATAGGTATTGGCTTTAAGTATGATTGTTAGCATAGCCTACAAGCTCAGGGCTGAAATAGCACAACCAGACATTGCCCACAGATGTTAAACTGCTCAAGTATCCCACCCCTAGATGGGAAAGACAAAGATACAGAAGTTACGTGTATGGTTTGGAAATTATTTTTGATAATGCAGGAAGCCTGTGCTGTGGACCCTTATTTGGAAGCTTGGGGAGTTCACGTTGGGTTTCTAGAAGGTTCTTCAAAATCTCTTAAACTTTCAATGTCTCAAAAACCAGAAGGGTTTTCATTTTACTTCATAAGATTGCAGGGGTGAGAAAAATAACCATCTGCTGTCTGACCAGTTGTCTTATGTCGTATAAATGATAGATGAGTCATTTAGTTCAGTTGTGGGCCTATATCAGGGATGGCCAAAATGCTTTACAATGACAGAGAGGTAATGAGCTTCTTATAAAGTTTTTTCATAATGGAGGCAGAAAGTGATTCTCTGGTTTAAAATATTAAGATGACAATCTATTTCTGACTCTGATTAGGACAATGATATAGGCTTCTGCTATAAGATAAGTATTGAGTCTGCCCTGACATTTTTCCAGTGATAAGGTAGACCTTTCACTGCGTTTGTTTTAAATGTATTTTCAGTTTTGAAAGTGAAATACATGAATGTGATTCGTCATCTGAAGTAACTCAATTAATTTGCTTCTTAGCCCGCCTTCGAACTACAGTCCTCTGTCTCGCTATTGGATCCTTCCCTGGGACGCTCAGGTCACTTGTATGCTGGCCATTCAGAAGGTCATAGTGCTTCAACACAGTCTCATAAATGCTGAAGTCAGATGATGACTATTGATATATGCACTGGTTTTGTCAGTTCATGTCTCAGTGGTGTGAAATAAGAGATGGGTGACACAGGGAAAGAAGAACCTGTTCTCCATCTGTGTGCAAGGCACGTCAGAGGGAAAGTAACCCAGCAGCCGTTTAGGTTAAAAAATGACATACTGTGCAAAATGGAATTTTAACATTCAGAAGTGTCTGCTAAATAACTGTATTATTTAACAAGCTAATTACAGTTCTTTGCTTCCAAACATGACCAATGAACTAATTCGCCTGAGGAGATTGCAATGTGGTAGCAATAACCAAGCTGTTACCACAGCGCCTTGGTGCTGCACAGCTGCCGAATACATCCTTTATCCTGTAATTGCTTTTCATCTGTTCCTAAAAGCAAATGTGTTTAACCGTGTGATCATAAAAAGAACATTTTAAGCTTAAATGTTGTTCATCCTTTTAGTGGGTAAGTAGAATGTCTTTTAATTTGGTGCCTTGAGGAGGAAGCTATAGGATCAGGTCTCATTGCTTTGCTACCAGGTGTATCTCCCCAGTTCCTTTTTGCACCCTGTTTTCCTCAGATGAAAACTGATTGAACAACAATGCATTCTCCCTGCTCAGTAGAAGGGGAGGAGGATGGCTCAGAGATGTGGTGATTAAGAAGTGGAATATGATAAAATCAAGAATAACTGAGGAAAAAATACTGACAAGAGCTTCTTGGGTTGAGAGTTAAGAGGGTCATTTTAGAAAGCTGGCGAGTTCCAGAGTTGTCAGCTGGAGTTAGCTGCTAGTCTAGAAATGTACAAAATAATGGGATTCCAAAGTGGATGGATTTTTCTGTGCAGCAGAAGGGCTGCAAGAGATGGAGAAGGTGTGGTAATAGGAGCAAAATGTGATCAGTAAAGTCTTGGGAAGCAGATTCTACCATGTTTCCATGTTTTGTTATTGATTTGTTGCATGGAGTCTGCAGTTATTAGTTTTATCCCACTTATCTTTCTTCTTCCTACTTCAGCTGATACATGGGCTCGGTTCTCTTAAAACTTCGGGTTGTTTCACCAGTAGTCAAAAGACATGACTGGCTAAATGCTGAACTTTCACTGATCTCAATAAAATAAAGTTGGACGTATTTGCTTTGAAAGGCCTAAGTGGGTCCAGTTCAACATGTGTATTGCCCATATTTAGGTGGCAGTGAGAGAAGTGCAGATGGGAGGACACTGAACATGAAGATGTGTTAGGATATGTCCTAAAAAGGTGCATAGAACAACCCAGTTTAGACTAAGTACCTACCTTGATGTAATTTGGCATAGAAGGAGGATGGGGGATATCTGTGGTATCTCTAACAAAGGAGTATTTCACAGCTATGTAAAATAGATGGATATTGGATGTAGCTACTGCAGTGACTGGTAGTGGATGTTTTTTTGATGATGATGATTAACTAATTGACACACATTCAGGTCCTCTGTGTCTTTCAGAAAAGGCCATTACAATTGTGTTCCAAGTTCATTACAGAAAGCTGCATTGGATCTATAAGAATATAAGAATAGTGCTTAAGCCGAATGCCTTATAGTTGAGTCTGCTGTACTCTCAGGTGGTTTTAAGGGACAAAACAAAGTAGATCAGATAGTGTATATATAGTAGTTAGTTTCCTTTTCCTGACTGGCTCCATGGTTCTGTTTGTGTATAACTTGCATGGGTGGCATCCAGAGGTGTCACTGTAATTTCAGGGTTGTGTCTGTGTTTTTCTTTGCTTTGGATGCAGTATGTTTGATTCTCTGATGCTGTATGAGAGGAAAAGGGGGAAGTAATTTGCCTGTAGTGGGCATCAGGACTTGCTTGAAGGCAAAACATCAAGCAGTTAACTTGCCCAGTTTGCAGCGAGAATTATCAGTTAACTTATCAGCCCGAGTGAAAGTTTGCTTGCACTTTACCCTCCAGACTTTGAGCTGCTTAGTCCAGGTTGGTAGGCCATCACAAATAAACTAAATTTTTGCGCTGGGGACATTGGTAAAGTTTTTCCGTTTCCAAACTTCCTCCAAAAAAGTGGGGGGGTTTCTTTTGTGTGTTTTTGTTTTGTTTTCCCAAAGACTTGATAATGTCATAGGATGGTCAGGATACCAAAGAGCTGCTGAAGTCCACTGCTACCTTTTCAGAAGTATTAGCCTAACATAATACTTCAAGGTAACTGTTTTGTATTTTACTGTTTTGGTTTAAATTTGTTTTTAGATGTGGAGGTGTGTGCTGCTGTAGAGATGCAGTTTTTTGTTATAGGAAAATGAGGTAGTTTTTTATTTTCACATAACTGTTAATATATTAAACAATAGTTTCTCGTACATTTTACTCTGTCCAAGCAATATGTTCATAGGTTTTTGTGTTTTGCTCCAGTAGTCTGTGGAATTAAATAGCTGTGGAATTGACTTGGGTTGGCAGGCTTTTGGGGAAGTAAAGGCATTGAAGGCTGGCTTTCAGTTTGGTCCTCAAACAGCAAGAAAGCACTGTGGAATAGCGAACCTTTACGCTGGGGAAGGAAAGAAGATCTTTACAAATGTATACAGAATTTCCCAGTTGACTCATGCGTCTGATGTGAGGCAGGAAACGAAAACTTGTCTGTGTTATGAATGTCATCAGACAGTCAAACTGCAGGTTCTGGATAGCTGTTGAAATGGCCACGTTGAGGGCAGCTGGTCTTATTCTAGTCTACAGCATAGAGAAGGTGTCACAGCTTTTCTGTGCCATTCTGAGCTCAGTGTCTTTTCTGCCTGTGTAGGCATTGCTTCTGTTAGAACAAATTGTTTCCAAATTAGAGGCTTATTGACTTGAATTTGTAACTCTTTCAACTGCTGTGAAACTTAGCGTATAATCCTCGTTTAAGGTAAATTCGGTTGCTTTTTTAAAGCACGGGTGGGGACTGAAAGGTAGTGTGGTGAGGGGACAACTAAAAAGGTCAGTAGTCAGTTTTGTAGTTTATTTTGAGTTAAACGCTGCAGATAGTATTTTCTTATTTACACTTCTGTCTTTGCAGCGTTGGAGTCTGTTTTCCTCTTTCACCATGGAATATACATGAACTGCTATTTGATCTGGTAGATCAGATTAAACCCCAAACTAGCAGTAACATTTCTAGAAATAGCTCGGTGGCAAACATTAAAAGCAGGCATTACAAATTGAATAGAAATTTGTGTGTGGTATATTTCTTTTATTTGCATGTCTTGTTCTCTCTTTCCTAGCCTAAGTTACTTAGTAATGACTAATGTTGTTTCCTGTATTTCTGTCTAGGGAAAAAAATCCCAAAACATTTTGTCTTTTGTTTTCTGCCTTATGTTTTCCTATCTTTTTTTTTAATTGGTGAAATACTATTTCTGTCCTACCACCTTGTGTTTCCACTGCTTAAACAATATCTGTAAAATAAAACTTCCTGTTATTTTTGTATAGCCTCTTGTGTATAAAACAGTTTCCAGAATCTGCTCCCCATACGCATGGTAGAAGAAGTACTGTCAAGTTGTATTACATTGAGCTGAGTAGTTACAGCCATATATACATCTGTTGTCCTAGGTGTATTTGAGGGTGGAAAAGAGGGTAAGTGCTGTGTCTGTCTTTCTGCTGCCGTGAACACTGCAGTGAGGAGCATAGATGGATGTTTCTGTTCTCTCTCATTTTTGTGTCTCTGTTTCTGTTATAAAATAGCAAGAGGAGATAGAATATGCACGGTACAATGTTTTCTGAGGTATGAATGTGAGTAGACAGCAACAGCAGGTCTTCCACCTGATTTCTCTGCAGTCCTTGAGCACAAATTCATCGGAGGAGCTCTAGAGCAGAGAAAACAGCAGTATCTTAAACTGGCTTGCAGATCAAAGCTTTGAATAATCCCAGTCTGCTGTTTACATAGTAGAGTGGGAAAGAGCTTAGGCTGGCCTTTGCCACAGAAGGAAGAAGCCCCCTTGGGAGAGAGACACACAATTAAGTTATTTGCTTTCTTTGAGACCTGTCTGCAAGTGTTAGAAAAACTTCATTTTACGGGCAGGTGCTGAAGCCCATCGGCAGTTATTTTTAAATTTCTTGTCTCTCTGTGACACTTCTGTTGGAGGTCAGGGGAGTCGGAAGACTATGAAGTAAAGATCAGTAGTCCTGACATCTTAGGGTAAATGTCTGCTGCTCTTCTGATAGGCTTGCAAAATTAGGGACTGCTGCTGAGTATCAGAGTGGGTATAGTGCAGATTAGTCCCGAAGAAGTTAAGGGAATTAATTATTTAGGCATTGTCTCAGGAAAAGTACATTATCTTTCAAGTGCAGACAGCACTCATAGGATTGTTCTACTAATTTCTGTGTTTGTTTGTGTTTAAAGTAGATATGCAATTTCTGCTGTTTTTCCTCACTCGCTGTATTCTTTCTGTGTTCTTCAGTCCGTAACTGTATGGGTGTCTTTTTGCTCTCCACAATTGGTGTGGAAATCTGGAAGTGCAGTGTGTTCTTTTAAATGTGCAGCAACAGTGAATTTGTATTGAGATGTAGCCTAATCATTTGTATGCTGTTTTGATCTTTAGTATGTATTGAATTCAGTATTTTGTGTGTTGCAGATGATAAAAAGGATATTGACCATGAAACAGTGGTGGAAGAGCAGATCATTGGAGAGAATTCTCCTCCAGATTACTCAGAGTACATGACAGGGAAGAAACTTCCTCCTGGTGGAATACCTGGCATTGACCTCTCGGACCCCAAGCAACTGGCTGAATTTGCTAGGTAAGTAGGAAGAAAGGAACTTCAAAATTGTTATCTACTTCACTGGTTTAATTATGAAACTGTTAGGCAAAATGGTATATTTAGTATGGCTTATTATTCCATTTAATTATCTTCTAAACCAAGGGATTTACCACAGCATCAGCCACTCTGTTCTGAACTAAAACGATGGGATTTTATATTCAGCAGTGAATTCTTGAGTGACTTCTGGTCTTTAGTTCCATTGGGTAAGACAGGACCTAAATACATTGGTAGACTGCATCACTCATCAGTCTAGGTAACCCTGCCTTGGGGTTGGACTAAATGGTCTCTAGAGTTCCCTTCCAGGCCCAACAATTCTGTGATTTTACATGACAGAATATTTCTTTCATGTGAGTAGCCTTAAATTCCTGAGCATCAGGATCTGATGAGTGAAATGCTGCATTCGGGTAGCAAGGCTACAGTATTTAGTTGGCAAAGCCACTTACTTTCACCTGCTGCTTAAGCTCAAGGTCTTAAATCGTGTGTCCCGCACTTTCAAGTGCCACTGATGATTGCAGTTTCAGTTGGTGACTATACTGCTTGGATTTTCTCTGGTGAGTCAGAATTGTCACTCGTTTACATATCAATAGGCTGACCCGAGTGACAAGGTGACTTTTACTTTCAAGTGGTGGTGGAGTGACTGGCAGGGCGGCGGGGGCAGTGAAAGTGTCGGCCGGGCCCGGCTCTGGTGCCGGGTGCTCGGGGCAGCCCGTGGCCACCAGAGGGCAACCGCGAGGGCAGCGGAGAAGGCGCCGAAGTGCCGCCCTGGGGCTGCCTGGGCTGCGCTGGGCTGCGCTGGCCGGGTGCCTTGTGCTCCGCTCAGCGCAGGGGCAGCGTTAGTGCTGCGTCTCCAGATGCCTGAGCATGGCTGCTGGCCTTCTCGGGCTGCTACTGACAGATTTTCCCAAGCTGAAAGCACGACATGTATAAAACCACATTCATTTTCATTTTTTTAGCAGCTGGCTATTCTTCAGAGCTCGGGTGCACAATTCTGACACTCAGAGCAGGTGGACAGTCAGATGTTGTTATCCTTACTACCTAGTAGACAGAGAGTGTGCCTTTTTCCAGGTAGTTACTGGGTGGCAGGGACTGTTGATACAAGTTCTGGTCTGGCTTCTTGGTTAGCTGGATCTCGGTGTTCAGTGTGTGCATTTACTCCTGTTTCACCTTTTTGACCTTGCTGCTTTTTACAAGTTTTAGTTTTGTCCTGTTACTCTCTAATGTGTTTGTGCTGGAGCAATAACAGCACAGCCTCATCCCACAATTACTTTCAGTAAAGCCATTGAACTACGAATTTTGAAGGCTTCTAGTAAAATAGTTCTGTAGGGCTTGCTTCCTGCTTCAGGCTATCTGATCTGGAGATGTATAAAAGCACATCACAAACAGCTGAAAACAGGGTTCTATCTGAAGTGACGGGTGGTTCTAGCTATTGATACTTTTCTTTCTTGTTTTTCTGTCGTTTATCAAAGTTACCGTGGTTTTCTCTGGGACCTGCTGAAGAGTTCCTACAATTTTTTGTGAAAGCAAATATTTAAGCGATACTGTTGAGTGTACATAGTGTTCCAATTCTAAACTGTTACTTACATATTTCCACTCGTCATGTGTTTAGTTGTTCTCCATTACTTTTAAACAGGCTAAAACCTTTGGTTCTATTAGACACTGAAGTACTGAGGAGCTGTCTTTCATTAGGAAATGGAAATAGTTTCTCTCAGGGTATCCTCCATGCAAATACTAAATATTTTTTCTCCAGATTGGGTTGAATACTTGAAATGATTGTCAGGATTTGGGCTTCTTGAAACAACCAGGCTGCTTCTATCAGACGTGTCTGCATATTTCTGAATATTGTAAAATGTTTTAGTTAGGTTTCTATTGAGAAAATAGTGGCTGCTGGCAGTATTTTAAAATTATCACTTTTTTGTATTTATAGTAGAATGTTCTAGGAAGTTCCAGAGCTGGAATTTGTAGTGGGTAGTGAAAAGATTCGGTTTTATGTGTACAGCCTCTTTTCTCACAGCAGATAAAATGTAATCCGTTTCAGTCAGAAGAGAAATACATGACGGTAGAGTAAGCACCTTGGGGAGACGTTGCTTTTAGTAATATTCCCAAGTTGCTCAAAACCTGGGAAAAATTGTTCTCTTAGCTTAATTGCAGATACATGAGAATTTTGTGCATCTTCTAAGAAAGGTTTTTTGATTTCTTGGTCAGAATCGAAGACTGTCAAACTTTTACTCTTGCCTTACAGTTGTATGTTAATGTCTTAAATGACTGTGTTTGTTTATTCTTCTGAGACTGAAGAGTGTGGGTGTATCAGAATTTGAATATTTCTTGTTAAGGTCTTGGTCCTCTTGCAGTGAAGAGTGTTGAAGGGACTCCTTAGCTTATAAGATGGATTCGGGTACTGATATCTGCAGACTGCTGTTCAATTGGCTTGTTGACCTTGCAGTGTGCAGTATCACTAGAAACTTTACATGGCAAGCTGGAAGGAAAAAAAATGGGTTTACATGTCTGGAATTGGCTTTGGAGGTTCAAGGAGTGCAGGTTTTCATGATAAAAAAAGTGTTTGTTTAGTGTAAAGTTCTCTGAAATTGTCAAACATTGCTCTTTGCTTTACAGTTCAGAATTTCAAAATTCTCAGTAGCTGTATGCTGAGAACTTTTAGCAACGCATGAAGTTGAAAATTACTTCTAGACTTAAATAGCTTCACGTGCTGTAAGGTTTTGAATAACAAATTGGTATTTAGATTACTTGAAAAAAGAATTGGGACAGTCCACATATAAGGAAGTGTTAACTGGCTAGTAAAATTGTATGCTAAGTGCATTGTGTGTAATTGAGAGGAAGTTATGTAGGGTTGCTTTTCGGTTTTCATTAACGTAGTTGAAGAAATCTCACCATACATTTGTAGAAATTACCTGCTCTGGACTAGGCTAGATCCACTGTTTGTAACAAGTGCAGCTTATTTTGATTAAGGATATTGGCTTGAAATACTTGCACTGATTATTAGGAACAAAGTTCTGAGGTTAAGCTTAAACAGAAAAAGCTTGAATTCTAGTGATAATAGATTTTGAGCGAGGTTCTGGTGTTCTGATCTAGTTAGGGAAAGGTAATGCAGGGACAAATGTGATGTTTGAAGTTGTTTGTAGCTCTGCAGCCCTTTAAAAACATCATTCAGAGCTGTAGTAACTGAGCATCTGCAGCGGCCACCAGTGCTCAGAGCTCGGTGGCTCTCGCAGAGTGAGTGGTTGCCGTGTCTCTTGTGATACAGTTGTCTTTCACTGCCTGGTTTAGAGCATATGTCATTGAGTCATGTAGCAGGAATCTGGATCCTTTAACTGGAACTCTGGCAGTTTTTCCTGGAAAAGCTTTTATGCGTTCTATGATTCCATTGAAAACATTGTGAATAAACAGGCTGTGTCAGAACATCGACATGTTCAGTAATGCATAGAAGAATGACCATAAGTTACACCTGGTTGGCAGTTTATCACTTTTTACAGATTACTTTATTCTGTTTTAGGAGTCTTGAATTTTCTCTAGCATGCTTTAAAAATGCAGTAAAAAAGAAAAAAAAAAAAAGGTGGAATTCTCTTGGGCAATCATACCAGGATATGAAATGTTAATTGTGAATGATCTGCTCAGAAGGACAAAACCTAATAAATTACCGTGTTTTCATTTGATACCTTTGACTGGCAAACTGGAAATCCCTTCAAGTGGAATAAAATGTTTAATCCAAATCTAAACTGATGACAGTTCAGTAGTTAGCTGTGAAGAAATCATAGCTGCTTGGTAATGAAAACTTGGGAAGGTAGTAGGGATATTTCTAGAATGTGCATATGGCAAATTCCCTCAAAGCAAGCCACTAAAAAGGATATATCCCTGTTTGGCCCCTCCCTCCCTCTTGTCCTCCAGATACTTGACTGAACTGGCTAAAGACAGCAGAACACAAACATTGGTAAAACAAAGAAATAAGAAGGAATATCCTATAGCTGGGAAATTGGCACAGTAATGGGTCCTGGTGGTAAAAACTTCATTCTCTGTGGTTTTATTTTCCGCTGATCTTGGTATCTTTTCTGAAGGAGAGCCATTGTGAGGACTGGGCTTCCTTTCTGTCCACTTTCCAAACCCATAGAAAACAAAGGAGAGGAAACTGCCTTAGAGTTTGAAATTGGACACCCTTCTTAGAAGTGACAAAGCCTTCTGGTCATCCAGATTTATGACTTAGGCCTCTTTATAAGGTGTATGCTTTTGTATTGGTTTTGTTCTTGTTACAGAGAAGCTTAAAGGGCAGTGAAGTGACAATTGCTTTACCCAGTGTTCTCCTAGGGGAGGGGAAATCTCCTCTGTACCGTACTGCACAGGTCACTGTCCCTGTTTACACACATGATATTCCTCATAACTGGAACAAACCTAGTAATAATTCTTGCCAGAATCGTGGAGTGAAAGAACCTCTTTACGACAGTTTTCTTCCTAACCGTGACTGAAGCAGGTAAGACACTGGGTGTTCTTGGGCTGTAGATAGATTCCTAGGACACCTCGTGCCACTCCCCTTTCATCCTGTTTATCCAAAAGCCGGTCTAGCCAGTTCCAGGAGTTGTTCAGCACAAATGAACTCTTGCAGTAGCACAGGGCTGTGACACTCAGGTTGGTTCTGCTCAGCAGGGCAGCACAAGGGGAATGGCAGAATGAGGGGAACTCACCAGCAGTGCCAGTAACACTATTGAGAGAGGATCATTTCCTCCACCTCTGACTGTTCCTAGGAGGTATGGCCATCAGCACAGGTGACTTATCATTGCTGGTCATCAGAAACCTCTAGGATGTGTTGAAGGACTTGCCTGAGAGAGGGTAAAGCTGTTAAGGTTAGATTTTATGTACAGGGGAGAAGAAAGGAGGTGAGAACACAGAACTCTTTACCAGTGGCAAAAAAGGGACATTACGGAGCAAGGGGGAAATTCTTGTTTTCTTTATTTTGAGAAACTGAGTAGTTTATTACCTGTGATTTTACTCAGTCTTCCTTATGCGTGGATATGGGAGTGTGCTTTTGGGTTGTACACATTCCTGCTTCCTCTGCTGTCACCCATTCCCTCCTTCCACTCCCCCAGTGCATGTTAAGACTTAGCCTTTAATTGCAGTGTCCAAGTGACTTGATTCAAAAGGTACCCTTACTAATTTCCACAGTTAATTGATTTGCAGTTGCTTCTACTGGATGTGACCCATGTAAAGTCACCGCAGAAATGAAAATTTTGGTCTTGCCACGTAAATTGACTTTCTGCAAAGGCAACTGTTTCTGAAGTTCCGCCCCAGTATTAATGTGTGTGTCTGTAGTTGCATTAAATAGTGATATTTGTTAGAGTTCTGTTTTTGATTAATGTTTCAGGCTAAGAAAACTTGGATGGAGCTGGTAGAGATGCTCTACTGGGTGGGAGCCAAAAGCCTAACCACCACCAGCAAGAGCTACCTGCACCAGTGTAATTAAGATCAACAGCCCAGATTCTAGTCTGGTCTCCTTTTGCAGAAAGTTAATTTTAAAGTAAGACCAAAATCTTTTTTTCTAATACATGTGAATATGTAAGTCTTTAAATTCTTCTTTGAGGGATTGTCCATATGGCTTCTGCAGCTTTGTGAGCAAGATGACGTTTTTGACACAATGATCTATTGTAACTGTGCTTGCGGTGTTCATGCCCTCGTGCCTTTAATAATCCAGGTGTACAAAGGGCCCAGCAGCTTCCTCCTGCCTGTGGCACTGAGATACAGCCTGGACACCATTTGCCATCTCTTCTCTTGCAATGTCTGCTGCTGTTTTGTTGATAAGCTTGGTTATCTATATAACTCTGTGCATAAGCACAGTCTTGTTCCATATCTTAGGCTTAACTTGCTGTGCTTCTATGAAAAGTAAGATGTAAAATTGCTCATTTTTTAGCTGAACTGCTTTGTCATTTGTGTCCAAATGAGCAAGTATACTACTGGGCTGATACTCCTGAATTTAGAAACAAACCTTGAACATTAAAAAGTCCTGGATGGACATTCATGATGTTCTATGCCTGCTCAGCCACTGAACAGAAAAATGTAGGGTGTATGTTGATGCTGCAGTCTGTCCCATGTCTGACCATCCAGTTCATCTGCAATTGGTTCCTCAAGCTCCCTGACTGCACTGGCCCGGGGTATTTTCCTTCTCACTCTACCTCAACAGCCTGTTAGAGATGACACTCTTGCAGTGTTTCTTTCTCAAAGATTGACTTAATAACAGGGGCAAGACACAGGAGTCAGGAAGAGGATTTAACACAAAGTGTGAAAATGCAGGCACTGCCCACTAAAGCTATTTGCCACATCTCTTGTTAGCAGTTCTCTTGGTTTAGTCACTCCCTTTACAGGTGGCCAATTAAGACTTTGGAACAATAGTGGCTTTGCTCATTCTGATCATGTCATGGACACAGATCTCAGACTTAGGAAATTTTTTTTGCTTCATTTTTTTGGGGGCTGGGGGAATGACTCAGCCAACATTTAACAGGTTGATTGAATTAGGAGGAGGTGTTTTTGGCACCAACTTTGTCTCCTAAGGGTGTTTGTTCTCTAATGGAATTAAATCATGACACTCTATTCTCTCATGTCCCATCTTGTCCATTCTGAAAATTACAGATGCTCATTTCTGTCCCTTTTCCTGTTTTTAAAAACCACAGAGACATAATAAGGAGAATCCCATGCTAAAGGTAATTGAAAGCTTTCTGTAAGGGTCCTATAAAGACCACTTTTGTGTGTGCATTTTCCTATAGCCTCAGTAGCTGTAGTACTGTGAGTCTGGAACCTCACTGGAGAGTGCCATCAGTCATTTAATCCAAATCACTTGTTTGGAGTTAGGTATTTTAATACTTAAAGAGACTATGTAAACTAAACACAGCACAACCATTCTGTATTCCAGTTAGATTATATAAATTAAATGTAATCAGTAAGGTCAACTGAGTTGGTCTGTAGTCTTGAAAAAAATTGTTACAATGAAAACTAAGGTAATAAGGAGACAGCTATACAGGAAATGATGTAGTTTGCTGTGTTCAAAATGTTTCTGCCCTTGAGTTGACGAAATCTTAGTTGTGCTGCTGGTTGTGGTGCACAAGAGGAGCTTTGTCACCACAAATACCTTACACCCATTCGCAAGTCACTGTTAATATCTGTAAATATATTTGTAACCCTGCAGGAGACTGTAGTGTTCTTCAGGTTAGCTCTGGACTTACTAAGTGTAGTCTGGAGATGCTGAGCCAGCAGGAATTTCCCAAGTGCCCACTTAGAGAAAAGAACAAAGGCACCCTCTAAATCCTTAGGTTTTAGTGTTGTGTCTGTGAAGTGGCTGTCAAGAGCTTTAGTCTGTAGATGATCACTTGAACTGTGCTACATGTGCAGTACTGAAAGGACTCGGAGTGAGGGACCGGTGATAGCTGACAGAGCCACAGGAGACTTGTCCATCACATATGACTCCACTGGCAGCTGTAAGATGATTTTCCTGGGTCTTCAGGACTTCTGAGGGTGTTTTTTCACTGCTCTTGCCTTAATTCACCCTCTTCTCTCAGCAGTCCATGTGAAGGAAACAGGTGAAAGCAGATTTCAGCCATAAGAGTGTGACAGTACCAAAGAAGTCTGGACTCTGCTTGCAAAAACCAAGTGCTTTTATGGTCAGAATAGAGGCATTTTAGCTTATCTTCCCTACAGCTCTTGGAAGTTTTTGAGTGTTTAAGAGTTGCTGTTTAGCCAGTCTCATATCAACTGTTAAAAAGAGATGTAAAAACGTATATGTATGCATTGCTTGGAAAGGTCTTCCCCCAACCTTGTTTTTTTCATATCAGTTTCCAGAAACAAAATTCGTGCGAATTAAAAACTGTCATGGATAGCAACAGACACTTTTCCTTCTTCACATTAAGAATAGGGATTCTGATAATTTCAATTATTTTGTTAATTTCAAGCCACTCATTTCTGTTTAATTGAGACTAGGGTGTACACCAGCGAACCTTTGGATTAACTTTCAGATCTGATATGTAGCCACCTTATCACACGGAACTGTGGTGTGCTGTATTGCCAGGAAAAGCAGTTCAGTAACCCACGTGAGCAGACTGGCTCTGCTGCCACAGCAAGGTTTCGGAATGTGCAAAATCTCATTGCTTACTTAAGGGAATCTCCAGCTGTATGGGGGTGCATTTATTTATACCCACCTACCGCTACTATTAGATGGAGAGAAACCTTTTCTTTTTGACTTTTTGAAGACAGCACTACAGGTTTGAGAAATAAAGACAGCTGAAAGTGCAGTGCACTTCCCCAGAATCACATCTGGCTCTTCTGACTTTCTGACAGGTGGTTGTTATAACACTATTCTAGGATTGTTTTGTACAGAGAGTCTTACTGTATATGAAATAGATCTAACACATACTAGCAATAGTTTCCTGGGCTCCTTATGTAGCAGTGGAGATTAGTGGCACCCATCAAATAGTGGTGAAGATCACGGTTAGTGACCAGGAGTAAATTGGTGATTGCTTGTCAGTTGCCAAGAGTGGAATCCATGTGCACAATAGCTTAAAGTAAGAATAATTACCATTTATGTGGTTGGAATGGATGTCTACGTTGTCTGTGTAGATTCCACAACTTGCCTGATTCCTGCTTTCCCTGCTTCTGTAGAGTTTTCTTTACAAGTCTTGTGTGATGAAAATACTGAAGAATGATTGAACCTGTACTCCTTCATGTCCTGCTGCAGGGAGGGAGAGGAAGTGACGCTAAATAGGCCACATGGGTACAGGCACAACAAAAACGGAGTTTTCAAATAAAACTTCCTAATTACAATAAGTCGGGAAAAAAATTCAATTTCCACATAGTCAGATGACTAAGAAGGTAGTATTAAATGTCTTATTCTGTATTTGAGAGGTCCTTCTGGAAAAGCAGAGCATTCCAAATGCTAAATTAAACTGTTAATATTTTTATGGAGGTTTTGAAAGTGTTAAAGTGAGTACCACTCACACATGTAATACTGGGGGATAAAATGTGCTCATTGTGTAGGCACTTAGGGGAGAAGAGCTGTCTGCTAATGTGTTTCTACTAATATTTTGTTGTATTTTATTTTTATCTTTAAGAATGAAACCAAGAAAAATTAAAGAAGATGATGCTCCACGAACGATAGCTTGTCCTCACAAAGTAAGTGAAGTGCTCAGCTTCTGAGTAGATAGTAATTTGTAGATCAGAATTTTGTATTGATGTTTTCTCTTGAGAATGAATAACTAAAATATCTTACTGTAATAGAATACACTTGGTTAAATGTATTTTAGTTGTCATTCTCTAGAGGCTTCCTTTAAAACCTTTCACTGAATAATATATTATTCCCATTCCTTGTCTTAAGGTTAGTGCATCCCTAATCTTCTGGTAACCATGATGCACAGTCCCTAACATGCTGCTTTTACTGTTGTGATTTCCCGACACCCAAGAATACATACTTGAAAGAATGTTCTGAAAGCTGTTCAAAGTACGTTCCTAAGATCTATATATCCTCTGCTTGGAAACTATGACAGATTTGGAGTCTAGATCAGGAATCAGCAATCTATGGTGCAGATGCCAAAGTCAGCTTTATTGGAAGACTCTGAATTACATTCCACAGAGCTGGAAAGTGCATCATCATGAAAGAGAGAGGCAGGCATCTTGGAAATACGATTCTGACACACTGGTAGCAAGGAATCTTCTGTCTTGAATAAATGTTGCCAGTCACCTAGATTGGCAGCATGTGGCTTTACTGCATTATCCAGCTTTTGTAGTGCTTCTTTTAGCTGACTTAGTCTGTAACAAAAAAAAACAAATACAATCTTGCTGACTTCTGGTCTAGATAAGTGTGAGCCTAAGCAAATAATCAGGGCAGATAGCTGTTAGACATAGCCATTAGAGAGCATGAATAGAAGGCTACTTTCTGACAGCCATGGTGTAAGGAATTTTCTGAATTCCTCTTTGTGCTTATATTGATTTCCAGTTCTCCACATTCTAGAAGTGTCATGTTGTTTTGTGATACAGTATGCAGAGATACAGGAACAGTTACTTTTTACTATACCAAGGAATGTTACCTTCATTTCTTTATTTACTTTTTCATAGCCTCAACTTCATCTGAAGGGCAGGGGGCGGGGAAGAATGTTCTATCCTTCCATTTTCTATCTTGTAGTGTTTGTAGGCTTTGTGCATTTATGAATTCAGTTTAAAAAAAGAAAAATATTGTAGCCGTACCTGTTGCTCTCAGAGGCAAGAAGAGATTTTGAAATAAATGCAAAAAAAGTTGATGGTCTGTTTACTTTGGCGTTGCTTTGCCCCACCCAGTTCTGCTTTGGCACAATACTTCAAAATTAGCCAAAGAGATTCTAGTGCCTGAAGAGAGAACTCCTGAAAGTGACATTTCACCCTTTTTATAAGAAACAAAGCTTATTTAAATGTATTTGTTTTGGAAAAAAAAAATAGAAGCCTGCAGAATTTGAGATTAGCAATTTAATGGTCCTTTAGGTTCTGTTGTTAGATTTTATACGTCACAACACCGTGATGTTGGTAGACTAGTTTTATATAAGTTTAAACAACATCACTTGTAGTACAAATAGAATTTATGATTATTAATAGGATTTTATGAGGGATTTTGAACTTTGAGGAAGGCATTTTTGATAGATATGATAGATTTCTGTTGATTGTCACTAAGAGGTGAAAAAAATGTAGAAAGATCAGGTAAATAGAGCCCCAGGTCACTGCTGGCTTAAGCATACTCTGGAATCAAAAGTGGTATTCCGCTGTCAATGCAGGGTTGACCCCTAGGTTAAGACTTCTGATGCTGTACCTGAGTTAATGTATCTTCTGCTTTTAGATTGAGTTGGCACTAACTCAGGCTGTTGTCCCACCTTATTCAGCTGCCCAGTATCCCTTTGAGGGTTTAAACTGCAGCAGCAGTGGCACTCTCTGTCTCAAGGTAGTAGTGATCAGTTGCTGCTGCCAGTTTGGACAAGGTAGTTCCTGTAAGTTGTTCTGTGCTGGAAGCCCTCTTGCTCCATTTGTTCTCAGAAATGAAGAGGACAGAGGAGGAAGAGGACAGAATGTTGGGAGATGGTGCACATACCAGTTGGTACTAGGGAATAATCTGTGGTATATTAGAGACTCTATAATGTATTGTAGTACTGTAGTTCTCAGAGTATGGCACTTTAAAGAGTATACCATAGGTATCCATGAACTCTTCTGTCTTTCGTTTTTTTTTTTGTTGGATTTTGGTTTTGTGTTTGTTTTTTCCTCTGAAACCTGTTAAGTGCTTTTGTTTGGTTTATTAATTTGCTTCTGTCAGAGTTGCATCTTCTCCATGAGACTGTCCTATTATTCATTTGACTGCACATGGCTCATAATACTGAGTGAAGAAAGGGTTTGGGATTTTTTTGTTTGGGATTGTGTTTAAGGGGTTTTTTTGTCTGCTTTTCAAATGATTAGTTTTCTCGTATTGCTTTTTTAAAAATAAATGTAAGGGATGTTCTTTTCAGGGCCAACTCTTAAGAAAGTATTCAGGATATAAAAGCATTTAAAATGCTCGTACTGTAGCAGATAAAACCTTCTTTATGAGAACTAGCTTATCTACTAATTGAGTTTCCCTTTTCTTTTTAAGGGCTGCACAAAGATGTTCAGGGACAACTCTGCCATGAGGAAGCATCTGCACACTCACGGCCCTCGAGTACACGTATGTGCAGAATGTGGCAAGGCCTTTGTGGAGAGCTCGAAACTAAAGCGGCATCAGCTAGTTCACACCGGAGAGAAGCCCTTTCAGGTACTGCTACCCCGCAGGCATGAGTTCCACCACTTGTTCTGGGGACACTGGAGGCTGGAACTGTAACCTGGCTTCCATTGGACTTGGGCATACTAGGGTTTTTCTAAAACCACGAGGCACCTGAAACACTAGGAGTCCCCTTAAGCTAATTAGGCTATCATTTAATTATTTACATGGACTTCTCTTAGAAATTGGCGAATTGTATATACATGGGAGATACCTTTCAATATGTGATGTAAAGTTGCCCTCTTTAAAAATGAAGTCTGCAGTTACTAGAGAATTAAGAAAATGTCTCTTTCTCCTCATCATCTTTTCATCTTAGCGCTTGTGGACAGCTGAGACTTGGGTCTGTTTGCTCAGTTACCTCAGGGTACTAATTTTCAGTAGAGGTTATTAATCAGTTTTCAGCAAAATGATGGAGTCACTGAATCTCTTTCCATTTATATCGAGTCACGTGGGCTTCTGCCTCCAGAGGTCCCCTGCCCTCTTCATATGATACTCCCTATAAATCTTTAAAGTTATTCTTAGTCTTGAGCATATGTGTGTTCCCCAGAACACACTCAAGATATGGGGGGTTTTTTGTTGATTATTTTCTAAAATACATTATTTGAGAATCTTGATTTGCAGTCCTCAGGCATTTGCTTAGATGCATACGCTGAATATTCTGTGTGGTAAATACAAGTATTTATCACTAAATGTGCTGTCCTTTTTATATCAAGCCCAACTTTAAAGCAGGTAAAATGAGTATATCTTTGCAAATCATCACTGAAAGGGGGAAATTCTGAGTGAAATCCTGTTTCTGTTTTGTCATACAGTGTAGGTACTGTTTCACATGCAGAGAGGTATTTTTAGTGGAAGTGCTTGCTTGCAAGCTGGAAGTAATTTATTTCCCCCTTTGAAAATAGATATGCTCTTGTGTATATAGTGTATATTATATACTGAAGTATTGCAGGTTTTAGTGCAGTTCACAGGGGATGCCCATAGCTTCACCCTTAACAATCTTCAGCCACTGGCTTCATGTCTGCACAGTCTGGTGATTTAAAGAAGACCGTTTTTCTGCTCAGTGATGGAGATGAGTTCCCTTAGCTAACAGAGTGTGTCTTTTCCTTCCAACAGTGTACGTTTGAAGGATGTGGAAAGCGTTTTTCACTGGACTTCAATTTACGCACACACGTGCGAATTCACACTGGCGACAGGCCCTACGTTTGCCCGTTTGACGGCTGCAATAAGAAGTTTGCGCAATCAACCAACCTGAAATCTCACATCTTAACACACGCTAAGGCCAAAAACAACCAGTGAAAGTTGAGGAGAACGTTCTTGAACTCAAAGCATCTTACAGGAAAATCAATTGGAAAGAAATACGCCTCCCCTTTGTATATTGTTTCTAGGAAAGAATTTTAAAAAAAGAACCCTACAAACCTAAAGGACGTGTTTTGATAAGTAGTAAATAAAAAGCAAAAAAAAAAAATCACACAGAAAACTTTAAGGTGACATTGCTAAGATGCTCCACCTTGCTCTGTAACCCCGTTTCAAGAACACGGTGTTTTGTAAAGTGCAGCCCCAACCGGACGGGTCAGCTCATGAACTTGCATCAGAAAAGACAATTCTTTATACAACAGTGCTAAAATTGGACTTCTTTTCACATTCTTATAAATATGAAGCTCACCTGTTGCTTACAATTTTTTTTAATTTTGTATTTTCCAAGTGTGCATATTGTACACTTTTTGGGGATATGCGTAGTAATGCTATGTGTGATTTTCTGGAGGTTGATAACTTGCTTGCGGTAGATTTTCTTTAAAAGAATGGGCAGTTACATGCATACTTCAAAAGTATTTTCCTGTAAAGAAAAAAAGTTATATAGGTTTTGTTTGCTATCTTAATTTTGGTTGTATTCTTTGATGTTAACACATTTTGTATAATTGTATCGTATAGCTGTAATGAAATCATGTAGTATCAAATATTAGATGTGATTTAATAGTGTTAATCAATTTAAACCCATTTTAGTCACTTTTTTTGGAGAAATACTGCCAGATGCTGATGTTCAGTGTAATTTCTTTGCCTGTTCAGTTACGGAAAGTGGTGCTCAGTTGTAGAATGTATTGTACAGGCACTGACCATTTATTAACACCTGATAATATGTACATCCCCCATGTAATAGAAAGGGCAACAATAAAACAGTGGTCCTAAAGAAAGAATCTGGCAGAAAATGATCTGTAAGCGCAGTCTATTTTCTTTTGTTGTCCAGAGCAGTTCTAGTTCCTCTTGACCTCCCAGAAATTGGAAGCTAAATAAACTCAAGTTTCCTTTACTTTGCATTCAATTACAGTGATTTGTGATGCAATTAAGTAATGCCACATCAGGTGGCATATCTAAACAGAATTGCTGACTGTAATTCTGGTTTTGAGTGACCTAGACTTCCATTAACTGGAACGGTGGATTTGGAGACTTGGCAGTGTAGTGGGGAGTGTTCTGTGTGCCTGGACAGCAACTAGGTAAACCAGTACAGGAAATAACTAAATGGGAACCTTTGTTTAGTCAAGGTAAGGAATGTTGGCAGTTTAAATGCAGTAACAATAGAAAGTGGAGGAATGGTAGGGTTTGAGTGATCATACCAGAAAAAAAAAAAAAAGAAACTGTTTCTTCTTTTGGCTAACTTGTTTGAGTGTAATGATAAAAATTCTTGGAACCTTATTGGTCACCTTTTGTTTCAAAACAAGAACTTGAAGTTCTCAGAGAACTCGATGGAGTTGAGTTTTGATGGTCTAACTAAGAGTGGTTACTTCTCATTTGTTCAAGTGTTCAAAGAAAACTTAGCAGATACTATAGTAAAATGTGACAGATTAATAAACAGAAGAAAATGCAGAGAAATGCATAAGTTATTTTTTAGAGGCATGTAACATATTTTAATGCAGTAAAAAGTGTTGTTACTCTTTTTCTGAATTCTGTTCTTACAAGGTTCATCAAAGTTTTCATTGCTAATACTGTAACACTTAATTTTGAGTCCAGTGTTGGTGGTAGTGGCAAAAACATGGGTAATAAAGAAACTGCACTTAAGACCAAGGGAATTTTCATCCATACATAAATTAATCTGAACACTGCAACTCTAGTCTGAGGTTGTTAGGGGTAGAAAGAAAGTTGGGACATTTAATTGTAAAGTATGCGTTAGAATTTTGGCAGTATTTTTTCTTTTATATATAAGCAGTTTTTGAACAGGACAATATACTGAAACTTGTATAGTTATAGTTAAATTAAATTCTGTATACAGTTAAATTAGTGTCTATTCTTTTTGGAAGGAAATAAAATTAATTCAGTCTAGTTCTAATTGACCTTATATTTTTTCTTAAGCAGTATCTGTGATGGTGCTAGGCTTGCACAGAAGTTTGCTTTCCTGTGTCATGAAGTCATTTATTGAATTGCAAGGTGTCGGTACTTTATCCTTGAACATACATTAGGGACTGAACTGTGTTACCTTGAGCGTACATTTGAGACTAAACAATGTTAAATATTGATTTGAGGAGCAACTGGGAACTGTAACTGTTATTGCCTCTGGTTATATTGCATCTGATTACAGAGAGACATTTCCATCTAGGCCTCAAATCAGTAGCACTCAATATACTCCTGAGTGTAAGTAGCAGCAACACTCCGTAGCTTGAAAGGTCTTGCTTTGTAAGTACTTAATTCCATATTGGGTATGAATAAATACTTGCACTGAGCAGCTGCTATAACTTATTTAAGCTTTTAAAGTATAATTGGCACACCTTGCTCTTAAAACATCATGCTTAATTGATTCCAGAGTTTTCCTCAAGGTTTTTCAGTGAAAAAATTTACAGGCTTTGAGAATAGCAACAGAGTTGACTTTGAAACCACCATTCCCGGCCTGCTGTCAGCAAGTTCCTGCATCACACCACCAATTTGTGAGCAAGTTCAGGTAAGGGGAGGATAGTCTGAGGGGTGGCAGAAATGGGGTTTTAAAACTGGCAAAACATTTCCATGCTTACTCCTTCTACATGTTCTACTTCTCATTTGGATCGTACATTTACCTTGTTTGGTTCTGCTGCTGTCGAAAGGAGGCAAATTCTGTAGCTGTAGATCTTTGGGACTCAGACCGACTTTCAAGGTAGAGCTGACTAGATTTTTCTCCCTCTGTCTATTAATGGTCTGTCAGTAAATACAAAACCAACTGAACTTAAATACTAATTACTTGTGGAGAGTGTGTTTCTTGAAAGGTTGTAGGAGGGCTGCAGGTTCAGATTTGAAATGCTTAGACAATAAATCCTCAGTGAAATGGAATGCCAGGACCTCAGCTGAACCTGCACTTAATTTTAGTTATCTTCTGCTTGAAGAGGGTCACTGTGGAATTGAGGTAGCGCATTTTGATTTTTCCCCATAACGGCTGCAAGTTGTCAGTCAACAAAGCCAAATACTAAACACGTCCTAACAGCATAGCTTGTCAGCAGCAATGCAGTTTTGAGGGCAGGTGAAGATCCTTTCCCTCTGCTAATTCCCCAGTTGGTAAAAAGCAAAAGATGCAATAATTACCGGAAATGGCAACAGTATTGAGGTTTTAAAATGTTTGAAGAAAGTGAATCCCTTCAAAGTGCTAGATGAAGAGGCGTGGCAGTGGCAATAACAGGTGTTTCCACATGCTGATCACATAGCTTACAGGATATTTTGTCAGTATACCTTGAAAAAACGGGCTGGTTAGTTTTTCTACTCAATTAAGATAGATAAACTCAAGGACAGTATGTGCTGAGTATCATTCTTTCGAGTGTTTCCTTAATGCCTTGAAGAAATTGAGAAAATATGGAATTTTTGTCAGGGCTGCTAGACAAATCTGTCTGGGAAGTCTTAATCAGTCAAGTGACAGCTGCTACCGGCATTGGTTGGTCTATAATGTGTGTCTATAATGTGTGTCTATAATGATGGCACTTCAGAATAAGAAGTTTAAGAAGGTTTTCATCTGTGCAGCACCTTCTAGAATTTGTGTTGTGGTGGCTTGAGGAGAGAAGTAGAGGATGTTTGTGTCAGCATTGAGCTTTACTGCACTAATGTTCCTGGAGCACTTAAAGCTACCGAGGGGAATCTGGGGTGGATTTCAGAACTGAATGTTAGGTGTGAATTTTGCAGGCAGGAATACAAATAAGAGTTGTGCTTCAGTATTCTTGTTCCTGGGTGTGTAAATGAAATACTTGAAAAAGTAGCACCTTCCTTGGGAAGAGTCACAGGGCAAGAGTGGGAAAGTGAAGTACGGCAGAGCGTGACCCTGCTGCTGAACACAAGGAGCAGAAACATCTGCACAGTGATTTGTAAAGGTGAAAGCAAATCAGAGCAGGAATGTATGTGCTTGTATTGTGAGATTCAATATTCAGTTTGATAATATGAATTGATCTAGTGTCAAGTTGCAAGAGTGTGATGATGGCTTTACAGCAACGCTTAAATGCCACCTGGTTGGCTACTGGTTTAATTTTGTGAGGTAATTTAATCACTGGTCCTTTTCTCAATTTCATTCTCTTTGCCTAAAGCAAACCAGCTTAGGCAAGTTTATGTGTACTCTCAATCATCTTATATTATTAAGGCAGTTTAACTTAGAAATTTTTTCAGTCCTTTTCTCTGGAAATTGTCTGGAAAGTGTTGAATTTCCTTTGGGGGCAAGCGCATCAGATTCTGTATAAGAGTTAATGTGAACTTTTCCCATCCTGGCTTCCCCTAAATTAGCAGGAAAACACTGTTTTGCTGTAGGTAAATGAAAAAGATTCCTTATAGCAACTGGCTTTTAGACAACTCCTGTTTTAGGATTTTCCAAGTCTTCTGTTACTTTTTTCTAAGAGAAAAGCTCTAAGCCTGGGCGCTGGTTGGGTACCACGGCTTCTGTTGTGTGGTATGGTGTGGACTGATACCCTCTTGTGAGCTGCTGTTCTCACTGGGTTCCTGTGTCTGCTGGGAGCTCTCTTCAGGAGCAAGCCTGAAGTTCTGTGCAAATGTTGGTGAATTTTGGGAGGGAGAGAAAGGGAGAGTCTTGCAGGACTTCTGGGTGGTCCTTTTGCCACCACTTTGTAAGTGGCGGTGTAGGTTTAAGTGATTCCTCTCTAATCAGTCTGGTATCAGGTGGCGCCTGTGTCAGTGCTTTGTTTCAGTCTGTTCGGTAACTCCCGGGTAGCAGTTTGCCAGGAGATGGCAGTGAGTTACCTGTTTGCACAGCGTGACCAGCCGAAGAACGGCAGTGTCAGGGTGCCCCTGCGAGGTCAAGTGTGTGCAGGGTGTCCCGTGGCGCTCAGCGGACCTTGACAGACTTGGAGCGTGCCAGTGTCAAAGAGCAAATCGCCCACACACCACTGCAGGAGAATAAGAAGTACAATTGTGTGCTGATTTCTGAGAGTCCTGAGTGTACTTGTGCATTCATTAAAAGCACCAGCAAGGCGATGAAAATAAAAGACTGTAAATAAAACGTGTTGAGTGTGATATGTGTGATATACATACAGCCATCAAATATTAAATATCTTTAAGGGAGAAATGTGGAAATCTAGTTATCAATGGTGTTAATGAATGTGCTTTTAGCTGTGAGCGGCTATTTTGATTAACTGCTAGACCTGTAAAACATCACTGCTTCTCTCCAGCAGTGGCTTCCTAAACAGTCCAAGCTCCCCTGAGGCAATTAGGGCCTTTGCTTCAGTCTGCTGCTGCTCATGATGTTTGCAAGGCCATTGCAGAGACTGCAGAACAGGACCGATGTTGCATCGGAGTCCTGCACTGCTGCTCTTAAGGGGTTCAAAGATCTCAAGTGACCTGTTTCCCTCCCTGGAGCAGGCCCACAGAAAAGGTGTATTTCAGAAGGATGTGAGTAACTATTATTTTTGAGATAAATGAGAGAGCATATGAAGACTGTGGCATAGGTACTGCTTGTTAAATAGTGGAAAATCCCTACACAAAAAAAACTTGGTGACCAGATAGGTCCTAATGTCCTTTGGCTAAAGTTCATCTCAGGAATTGGTTGCAAGACAAATCTGTGGAAAACTGCCTTGTTGGTTAGTGGTTTGATTTAAGGGCTCACAAAGTCAGGTGTCTTTCAAAACTGCAAGATGCTTGCCAAGGACCTCACTGACCTTGCCAGGTGCAATTTTGGCTTACAAAGGTTTTGACTGCCTCACACGTGGGGCATCATGCAGCTTATGTTTTGACTTATTTTTCAACACATTTATTTTTTTCTCAGCAAAACAGAAAATTTGGCCTTTTGATATAGAATCCTTCAGTTTTCAATCTTAACTGATGTTTTGACTGAACCTCCAATGGATTTATATGAATCCAGTGACTCCCACAGCTTCAAACGGCATACAAATATTTATGGTTTGAAAACGGATTGTAAGGAATAATACTTATGGGAGGTCTTTAGGTTTTCCTCTTGTGTGGTTGGTTGGTTTGCTTGTTCTTAATCTTCCATCCTGCATAGGTTAGGGATAGGGGATTTCATCTCAATTTTTTCTGGAGTGTGAAAAGAAAATGTGTACAATCTCGCAGTTAAGGACTGTCAGGGAGGCAGGTAACTGCCTGGATTATTTTAAGGGTAGAAGTAATTTTTACATTTACCTCCTTTAACTGCAGTTTAAAAGTTTGAACTTTATTACTGGCCTGTTTGAAAAGTACCTCTTATAGCTTCTTCCTCAAGTGAAAATACCTCCGTGCACAAGGAAGAAGGTGCATGGCCTGGTTGATTGCAACACTGAAGTATTCCTGATCTACAGTAAATCTCTGCTTAAGACAGTAGATCAGCTCATAGAAAAAGAGTATTCATTTTATTTCATACCAACTTTAATCTGGCCAAGTCAAATTACTCGAGCAACACTTCTTTCTATTCTGATATATATAGGAAATGGTGCAGACCATGAGGTCAGGCTTCATGATGATTTTAGTATTTTATTGATTGACACATGGATATGGCTAAAATGGTACAAGTCTATTTTACTGTCAATAAAAAATGCAGTGTGCTTCTTTCAGTAGGAAAAAACAGTCATAATAAAATATAATAGTGAATGATAACTAAGCAATTTGACTGTGTTAGTTGTTACATTTTATACACCCTAAGAATATTTTGTGAACGTTAGGACTTGACTTTCTTCCATTTATATCAATCTGTAGGGCATTAGTGTTCACTGCAGACCTTGCCTTGATTTCAGTTTATTTATTGATAAACCTGTAGAGCTTAAAATCACTTTCGAGGTCAACTCAGTTAAAACTAGTAATAAACTATAAGTAGAAAAGCTTTTACTGTATATCTTATGTATTATTGTGCATATTATGTCACCTTTGTTTCTGTTGGTTGTAATCACTTTTGCAGTTAGTGAGGACAATACTAATACAAAAATTGCAAAACAGTTGCACTGGGAAGATGAAAATGGCTTATTTTCCTCTGCTTTTCTCCCCTACTGCCCATGGACAGGCATAAATTCCTGAACATGGAAAGGAAACCATTTGCTTCCTCTTGATATCAAAGGCTGTCTCCCTTAGGTTTGGCCCAGCAAGTTCTCTGCTTCCCCGATCTCTTGCTGTGCCCCCCAGAGTCACAGAGTCCCTCAGATCCTTCATCCGTCTCCATGGCTGTGGTTTTTGATACCCAAGGCACCATGCCCTAAGCCTCTCTTTTCTCTGCCTGTTTTTCTGGCAGAAGAGGGGTTTAACTGCACATGCTGCTTATCTAATGGAGTTTGGCACACTTCTGGGTTTTAAATTGTTCTTTAACTATCTACGGATTAAAAGTTGGGCTAACAGCAGCTAACATTAAACACCTGTTTTCCAGCATAATAATAAATATATTTAATTTCAAAGAACAAACACTTCTTTTCTTTGCAAGGTCAACGTTTACATTTGTGTTTTAAGCCTTTTTCCCAGTATGCTGCCAGTGCTGCACCTGCAATGGACAGGTTTTCATCCCTTGAATGTCTTGCTACCCTTTTACCTGAACCACATAAAAAGCTGTATCATAGAATCCTAGAATGATTTGGGTTGGAAGGAACCTTAAAGATCATCTAATTCCAACACCCCCTGTCATGGTCAGGGACACCTTTCACTAGACCAGGCTGCTCAGAGCCCCATCCAGCCTGGCCTTGAACACTTCCAGGGATGGGGCAGCCACAGCTTCTCTGGGCAACCTGTGCCAGGGCCTCGCCACCCTCACAGGGAAGAATTTCTTCCTAACACCCAATCTAAACCTGCCCTCTTTCAGTTTAAGGGCATTACCCCTTGTCCTATCACCTCCTATATGCAGAGAAAGACAAGGCAGAGAGGACAAAGAACCTGTCATGTTACAGACATGATAAATGAATTTCATACTAGTTGTTCTACTATAGTAACTGAGTTAAGAAGTACCATACGTGGTTACTTTTCTCCCCTCTTGTCCTAATTGGACATGTTTGTGGCTATAACTTGTAACACTGGCATGACCCACCTAGTTTAAGAAAGAACAGGGCAGAGGGACCTAATAGTAAGTCAGTTTCATTTTCAGTGTTTTTTACCTTCTTAATCGCTTCACTTGTTGGGGAAGTGCTTGATAATGGTGTGGGAATGAGGATCTGGGAAGGCAGGACATAGTTCTGTCTGAATCAGCTCACATCTCAAAACTCTATCAGGACAGAACTGTATCATCATTTAAAAGGCTGAGGCATTTGTCTAGCTTGATTTGATAGTTAGAAGTCACATGGATTTCAAGCAAGTGAAATCAGACTAGGCTGAAAGCTGGCTTTACCCTCTCAGGCTTGTTGAGTAACATCCAGTGTCTGCTACTGATTATTTAAGTTCCAGATGGATGAATTTCTGGAAAGAACGCTTTAGTAAGCACTGCAAGTAAAACATTGTATAGCCCTTTTCTGTATTAATGACATTAGTCTTCTAAGGAGACACTGTTTGCTTATTCCAAGTATTCGTTTCTGTTCCATGGTTCAATGTTGAACACAGTTGTTGCTCCTGCTGAGAGAACAAAAGGTACTTGACTGGAACTGACCCTGGTCATGGTCAGGTGGAGAGGTGGTGGCCTTTCCCTTTCCTGATCCAGGAAACTGATGCTTGACAGGGTTTGTGTCAGTCACATGTATCTACCCCTTGGAAGGTGAATGAGTGGAGCCAGTACCTGAGGTAACCTCTGAAGAGGAGGACATGAACCGACTGGAGCGAGTCCAGAGGAGAGACACAAATAAGATCAGAGGGCTAGAGCACCTCTCCTTTGAAGAAAGGCTGAGAGTTGGGGCTGTTCAGCCTGGAGAAGAGAAGGCTCTGGGGACACCTTCCAGTACCTAAAGCAGATTTACTGAGGGTGTGGAGAAGGACTTTTTACAAGGGCATGGAGTCACGAGGGGTAACGGTTTTAAACTGAAAGAGAGTAGATTCAGTTTAGGTAAGAGGGAGAAATTCTTTATTGTGAGGGTGATGAGGTGCTGGAACATTGCCCAGAGAGGTTGTGGGTGCCTGGTACTTGCTTCTGATGTGACCCTGCAGGGACCCAAGACCTGTCTTCCCCAGTTGTGCAGCCTGGGTGGCAATCAGCACAGCTTAAACCAAATAAATGCAGAATTGGAGGGGTCTAAGCATAGGGCCAGGTCTTTGGCTCTGAAAGCAGGATTGTTCTCTTGGTAGAGGAAAGGTCAGTTTGAATAAGTGAGGTCAGGCAACTTCCTTTCTTTGCTCCAGTGGCAGGGCCTAAGCCAGAGCAAGACCCTGCCCTTCCCAGTGGTGCACAGAAGGTGGATACGGAGCAAGTTTCCCCCGGCAAAAGCCAGAAACCCCACCCTCATGCAAGCTCAATTTAACACAAAGAAGCATCTGAGTAAAACACAAAAAGAACAAACTTCAAAGAACCAAAGGCAAAATTTTTAAAAAATTTATTCCCTCAATACATATACAAGAATTACATACTCCTGTACAAAGGTGTAAATGGTCTTTGCTGTGAGTTGTTGTGCATATGCAGCTTAGTAGACAGATTTAACATTCAATTTGAATCTCAGTGCAAGTAGGCACTAAAACATCCACCATACCTTCAAGGTATAAAAAGACATACCAGTTTTACAGGTTTCTCCAGCATATTTTGTTACAGTGCAAAATGCTATGAAATAACATTTCTTTAGAAAATTCATATAAATTAAACACATATTGCACTTGTCCCAACCAAAAGTGTAACAAGTTGTACTTACTGAACTAGTTTGATATGTTTTAAAACATTGCTCACACACATATAGTCCTTCCTCCTGGCTATTTGTGCCAAATATGTGTAGCTTTTATCTCAAATCTTAAATAACTGTTTGTAGCTCTTTGGCTAATTCAATTCTTCTTGAACAGACTCTTAAAAAAAAAAAAAAAGAAATCACAGCAGATTAATGTAACAAGAAAATTCTCTAAAAGCCTTTTCAGTCTTCTTTCCAGTAGCACTGTAACTAAATATATAAAAATCAGTGTTGTTTAAATTCATAATGCAAGTGTATTGAACAGGAACCATTTCAGACACTTACACCCCTATTTTCTGGAAAGGTATGAAACCTCCAGTCCTAAATATGTATGTATTTCTAAGATACTTCAAGCTGCTAAGCTAACATTGCACCCACAAACATTTTGTGCAATACCACAGGCAGGACTTTGACTTCTGTACATCACTGGCTGCTATGGGGCATGGTGGGAGAAGTGGTGCAAAGTTGCATTAACTTCAGAGAACAAAGTCTACTGGGCTGAACTACTCGATACAGTCCATGCACCCACCAAAGGAGAAACAGAGGTGAAGGCAAATAACATCAGTCCTACTAGATCTGAGTTTCCCTAAGTCCTTACAAGCCTTGAGATTTAAAGGAACAAGTGCATTTGAGTGCAGATGCTAACTTTGTGCTTAAGATATTTATTCAAAGCTGAAAGGTCAGGGAGTAACTTAGGTACAAATATTTTCTTTGTTTTCTTTTTTTTTTNAATCAGTATGAACATAGTTGCTACTAAAACCATTGACATATAAAAGCAGAGGAAAAGTAAAACACATGACTAGCTGAATGCTAGTTCATGTCTTGACAGTTCGGGGTTACCTGCAAAACACCGCCAAACATTAAACTTCTTCCCCCTTCTTCACCTTAGAGGAGTACACTTACTCCTGTCACATACAAAATGAGTATGTCTCTCATGAAAACATTTCTGCATTCAATTCAACTCAGTCATTCAGAACTTGAGTGAAAGAAAACTCAATTTCTGGTGCTAGAACGCTCTCCAGAACCTCGTCTGGAGCCACAACAGCAACTTTCTAAAGGCAGGTCCCCCTCTTACTTGAATACTACTAGATATGGAGTCCTGAATAAGGCAAGATGCTGTTTGTACAAGTAGTGAGATGAAATCCTCATTTGTTACATTTAGGAATTCTTTATAGAGATAACATAAATCTACACTACTTGTGTGGGTCAAGTGTTCGTGTTCAACAAAACCCAACCAGCCAGGCTTTGAATGAGGAGAACAAAGAGAAGGTTCACAAACTGGAAGGCTGATGAATTACTGGACCTGGTTCACATTCAGGAAGGTTGTCTTCTGACTTCATGTACATTAGGAACACAGTGACAGTAGCAAAGGTAGCTGCATTGACAGGAAAAGCACGGAGGAGCGTGGAAGTGAGACCTCTCGTGAACACCCTCCAGCCTTCCTCGTGGTAACTCTTCCGGACACAGTCCAGGATGCCGTTGTATTGTGTGACGCCTCCGACGCCATCGGCCTGAAGCCGGGATTTGATCACATCCATGGGATAAGTTGAGAGCCAGGACACGATTCCTGACATCCCTCCAGAAAACAGCAGTTTGGGAATAACGTAGCTGTCTTCAGCTTCACAGCCTAAATACCGAGTCATGCAGTCATAGGTCAGGAAGTAAAAGCCGAAGCTTGGAGTTTCTCTTATGAAGGTAGAGACCATGCCCCTGTTGATACCCCTCAGCCCTTCCTTTTGATAGATTTTGATCAAACAGTCCAGAGAGTTTTTGTAGTTCTTCGTTTTTAGTTTATATTCTCCTGTTCCTTGAAGCTGCATCCTTGTCTTTGCCAGCTCCATGGGACAGCAGATGACGCACTGGATGGCCCCTGCTGCTGACCCTGCAAGGAACTGGTTCAGAGGAGTGTCTTTGCCCAGAGCACGGAGGGTGTTCCCTTGCACACCGAACACCAGCGCATTAATGAACGTAAGTCCCATCATTGGTGACCCAATACCTTTATAGAGTCCAAAAGCCTAATGGAAGAAGGGAGGAAAAACCCTTTTTAACAGCGGTGTGGATAACCTCCTCAAACTGCAGAACACAGACCTTCTGGCTCTCCCTTGTACCCCAGCTTCCTAACAGTGGCCAGATCAGGTCCACCTTGTTTTGTAATAAAAATTTCATCTCTGCCTAGGACACAAACATCTAAGCAGTTTAGCAGTACAAAAATATGGTTGAACGCATCCAGAAGATAATCTTACTCCATCCAGAGAAGAGTTTCCTGGCAATTTTTTAACTTTTTCTTTTCACATAAAGCCTGAAGCTACCCTTTTAGCAATGGTCCGAAAGCTTCAGCAGCAAAAACATCCCACCAATTTCCTCACTCATTGCTTAGATTCTCAGAAAATGAGTTATTTAAATAACTTCTTATTTTATTTAAAATGTTAACCTCAAAATACCATCTTCTGACTTAGTGATCTTCACAAAGTTTCTGGCAAAGTTCTGACTACAATATCTGCCGTACGATCAGCTGATGTTCAGAATATGCTTTATCTCTTGATCTTCAACATTTGTCTTTTTTTTTTTTTAAACAGCTTTCCCACCCTCCTGAGCCAAAATATACAAAGATAAAAACAATTTGCAAAGCATTGCTTTTGTACTTACAGATTCTTGCTTTATGATGGACTGAAAGCAATGGAAAGTCCCACGGTAGAGAGGTTTCTCTACATTTTGAACTTGCAGACGAACCTATAAAAAGTTGTGTGAGACACCAATTTGTACATCAGGAACAGCCTAAAGGGTAAGCTACTGTCTTGTACCTATGTGGAGATTTGCTATAGCAATGCATATGCGAGAGTGCAGGCTGGGCACTGGAATGCCATATGTGGCACAATAATTTGAAAATTCTTGTGTAAGTGTTTTGAATTAAGTTTGGGGGTGGAAATATGAGGGGAAGAGGATTATTAACTTCTTGTGACTCTTAGCAAACCAGTAAGTGGAAGGGTACATTGACATCTAGAATTACAAATAGATGCTTTCTAGTACAGGCTACAATAGGGACTTTTTTTAGCTGTCAAGAATACTTCTGTTCACACTAAGGAATACCTGTGCAAACCTGAGACAACTTAATAAAGAAATTATTCACAAGTCAAGCATGAGATTAGGATAATTTTAAAAGGATGAAAACTTTCAACAATACCCCTAGTGTTTCTGACTGCCAGAATTGGGCCCACTCACTGAGATCTGATTTTTTTTTTCAGAGGGTAGCTGGGCAGTGACTCTTAAGATGTCTGTCTTTGCATACGAGAAGGAGTAAAAAGCCATTTGTCCTTTTAAATTTTAGTCTGTTTTGGTTTTTTAGCCTGCTGAATGCAAGCAATTGGTGAGAGTGCAGCTGCTTTAAACCTTTAAATGTTAGTAATCAATTAACTTTTCCAAAACTGAAGCAGTATGTTCTGCTGGAGAGATAGGTGCTCCTGTAACTGGTGGTCTTAGGAAACAGGCCCTTTTCCGGATGCTTTTTAACCTTTAATGAAAAATTCCAATTCTGTTTTTTCATGCTTATTTGCCCTCAGCACACTTTTAAAAGGTCTCAGTTCTACCTAACTCAGGCAAAGCCCCACACTGCAATAAGCACAGTAAGTTGATTTCACTAGATTGATAAAGTTATAAATCTGTGTTTGATCTCCAGCATGGAGGGCTGCAGTGTTCTTCAGAAAAGATGCTTATCAACCATTTAATGCTGCTGCTGCAACTCCAGGGCAAAAAAGTTCAGTCCTTTATTCTGAGCAAAAGAAAAATAATATCATGTCTGTGTGAAAGATTCCTGAACTTAATTCTTTTTCATCTGTTTGCCTAAAGTAATAAAAAACACCACCACAACAATGAAAGACCTGTAATATGTGTGCCTAGAAAACGATTTAGGGAGGTGGTTTGTCAGAATCCTACATTCAGGTTAGCTTTCTTCAAAGCAGAAATAAGTTGGCAGTTTCAGTATTTTTCCAACAATATGTTATTTTATGCTTCGTAAATCAGAACTTTAGTTTTCAGTGTCTTTTTAGTAGATACATTAGTGTATGCTAGCCACAGTGGGAGGCTGAGATCACCTTGGGTCTTGCAACATCTCAGCATTAAAAGCAGGCTTACAGTAGGATTCAAAGAAAATAAATCCTTTGTTACTTCAAGTGACTTTTGGGGGTAGACAGACTGTCAAAACTGTTAAAGAAGCAGGTCCACAAGCAAAGGCAAATCTTAACAAGCTGTCACAATTGCACAAACAAAAGGTTTTACTCCATTTATAATTTACTTTTATCGTTTCAAACCTTGTCTGTGACTTCCACATGTATGGGCTTTGGGGGATTTGCAGCTCAGGAACCTTCTTACTTTATCTTTTCTGCTTGTGTTTAGTAGTTCAGAATTAGTCATATTGCATATATGGGTTGAATTTCCTAGTGGCATACAGCTCCCTCTATTTTTGTCTAAATAATTTGTGAAATATTAACCAATTAAGCCTTGCTGTAGGGTAGAATATTTACAGTACTGACTCTCCAGGTCTAAGAATGAAAAACCTCTTATTCTTGAGCACATTGCTGGTCACATCAGGGTACCCCCATTAGCAAACTGCCACGTAAGGCAATGAGTGCACATAAAACTTGCATTTTCACGCAGGTTAATGCCACATTCAACAAGCTCCTTGGTGTGTACAACTACAGTAAAGATGAATCATGTGCAAAGTTTATCCACCTATTCCGTTCATTGCCCAATATTCTAGCTTCCTTCTTATTGGGAAACACTGTTACTAAGGTTTTAGGTCCAGTAGTAACACCCAGTAATTTAGCATCACTGAAGAATTGCCTAAAGGCACTCAAGACTAAATGAAAAAACCAAACCACTACATCCCCAAAACAGTCCAAGCATTTAATAATGTGGGAAATCAGTGAGTTCAGAAGTATTTGAGCAATGAAAACATCATCCAAGAATATGTAGTGGATAAGACCTCAACAGCAGTGTGCCTGAGATTCAGTTTTAGAGGCACTGTGTGTGGGAGTGATACAGCCAGAAATGCATAGCAGAAAGAAGGTTCAGAATAAAACTACATTTAAAAAAAAAGGGATATTTAAACCCCGCTCCCTCCATGCCACAGCTGTAGAAGAGGGACACATCAGTTTAAAACTAAAAAGGGAAAAAGCTTCATAAGTCTTTCAGTTCTTTACTTGAACTAATACATTTGGGAATAAATTAAGACTGAGAGAAACAGAAGTGTTCACCTGGGCTATACTTACTAGGTAACTCTCCCGTGATGAGGCTTATCTGTCATCTACAACAAAGTAACACTTTTGCTGTTAATGAAGACAGCCCCTAGCTCAGAAAGTAAAGGCAGTTAAAAGCAAAAAAGCAATTTTATACATTACATCAACAAACCAGGGATAAGGAGTTTGCCAGTTCTGAGATCAGCTCAGCTGCAGGTTTCGCAGGGTGACTTCACCGGCTTAATGTCTCCCTGTGTGTCCCACCATCCCCCTCCCCGCCCTGTGAAACATGAGCACCAGCCAAAAAAAAGAAGAGCTTAAATGCCAAGACAGAAGTAAAACTTCGGCTTATCTAAGCAGCTTTCCCATTGTTCAGTTATATTAAAAATGCACAGTCTAAGGTGACTACCAGTGAGCCCTTTAAACACTGCCGAACTATGAAAGGAGTTAATTCTTAACACACATACATACACAAGTTATGCAATGTCTTTTTTTTTTTTTTCCCTTAAAGGGTGGCTAGAGTTAGTTTTTCCACATACAGTGGTGACTATGCCAGCCAGTAATACAAACATTAGTATTTGCTCTAACAAAATATAGATAAATGCTGACAATACTTTCTAATGGATATGAAAATGTGCCACACTGGATTTCATAAAAAATTTTGAATCATCCAGAAACAAAATATTTGCTCTATTGTAAAGCAGGACGCTTTTTTCCAAAGCCAATACATCTATTTTGCAATAACACACCCACAGAAACCAGCATGGGAGGCCCAGTTTTTACAGTTAAATGTTTAGTTTCAAGCAGTAGAAGCTGTTCCACTTTAAAAAAAAAAAAAAAACAACTAAAAAACCCCCACGTGGTTACCTTTAGTCTGAGCATAGAATTTTAGTAGTTTTGCTGGATTCAATGAAATGACCCATCACCTTCAATTAAGCATGTAAAACTTGGCAGGATGGGAGAGAAAAAGACAGCTGGCCCTGCACCACCATAAGAAAAATTGTGCGAGTCTGGATTATACTATTCCTGAAAATATATTCTAGAATTCAGCTGTATTATTTAACTGTCAAGTTTACCACATTCTGAGCAAGAAAAAGACAGATTTTACTGTTGAGCAGCTTGCATTGCAAGCTTGCAAGGACAACCAATATCCACTAGCTCGGGAATTCTGTACTGAATTAACCACATGCTGGAATACAGAATATGGTGGGGTCCTCGGTAACACTACCAGCCCACAGCCTTTGCGTACCTAAATTCAGCGAGGTAAAGGTATTCCAAATATAGATCTACTACGTGGCATGCTGTCTGCTGCAGTCAAGTGACCTGATATATTACTTTAGCACTGATATTCCTTCTTCTGTTCTTCCAGTGCAAGACTTTGGATAAGGCTGCCAAAAGACGACTTAAATCGTCATTCTGTTCTGAAAGATGGGCTTGGACTCCTGAGAGCCCTGGCTGAGGGACCCTGCAGGAGATCTCAAATCTTGTATTTATAGTAGCTGAAGTATGCTTAACACGCACAACTAACAGACCATCAGAAAATCAATTTTAACTTGGAAAGTTATAAAAATATATAATAATACTTGGAGGAAAAAGCCCCCAGACAAGCTCCATGCTGTGGATTTTTATTGACTTCCACCCTTTGGCTAGTGCTACAAATTAAGGAGTAATAGCAGAGCTTGAGGGGAAAACAAACCACCAATCTTTCAACCTACTTACAAAGTGGGTTTGAGTTACAAATGCAGGGAGAGGCAGTTTTAGCACTTAGTGTTGAACAGCTGCAGAGAAGCAAGCTTAGAACAAAATTTAGTTAAATGCAAGGTTGTATTTCCAAATACCACATTGTTACTGCACTGCACTTGCAGTTTAAGGCCAAGGTTTATGTTACTAAGTTTTCACTTCTGAAGAGCTAGAGATGAAGAGTCTATAAACAGTGGTTGTGGAGGCTTGCTCCAAGCTTTCCCACGCAGATTTTCACTCCTACAGTGTCTGGGGATTTTTTTCCCTCCCCCACTCCTTGGAGAAACTAAGTTTCTCCAAGCAAAGATATAAGCAAATATATTTCATAATCAACCCACCTTAACAGTGTCAAAGGGGTGTCCTACCAGCACACCAGCAGCACCTGAAACGAAACAAATGCCATGGTTATTGCCCTGAATTTCTTTCCTGGGTCTGGGGCTACAGTAGCCCAAGCAGGACCACCAGCCCGAGGTGTGAGTGCACATCATGGTTGGCAAACCAGGTAAAGAGCATCCTACCAAGCCAGGAGATAAGAGATCTAAAATTCAGTCCTTCAGGCCAGTTCCAGGTGCCTTTATGCTTCTAGTCAAGCCTCGGAGCCGCAGGCAGGGGTTGAGGTGTGTGACTACAGTGCCACACCATATGGAATGTGCAGCCACGACTCCTGGCCTCAGCCCAAGGCAAGTCCAGCGGGCAGAAAATGCAGGTTTCCTCTAAAGCACAGTATTTCGTGTACATATCGCTCTATGCGGGCACAGAAAATGCGTAAGCATCTCTAAAGGCAGCAGATCATTCCCATTCTCTGCCTACAGCCTTTCCAGATGTGACAGCAGCCCCTGCAGAGGGACCATGCATTACTAAAAATCTTTGCTTTATTCTAGCACCAGAGGACTTTTCAGAAGTCACATGCAGGCCTATTAGTGACACTAATCTGAGCACAGGCATTTTGCAGACACAGGCGGGAGCAACGAATCCTCTGGCTCTGTACTCCTGTCACCCAGCAATCCTTAGTGACCGCTGACAACAGCGACAAGAGCGTCAGTGCACCTTCCCACGTTTGTGGCAAGGCAGCTGCCCTCCCTCTCCCGGGGAAGATGTGGCAGCGGCACAGTGCCTGCTCCAGGATGGTGCAGTCCAGGGTGTTTAAGGCCAGCACGGCAGCGACATAGCCCAAGAGAGAAAAGCAGCAATGTGCACCGTGCTCGGCACGGAAAGGCCAGCGGCACAGCTGACCCCGCGGGACCCCTGGCAAGGCAAGGAGCACTAGGAGGAAGCCAGAGAGAGGCCGCAAAAAAGGAATTTAAAACATCTTTTCCAGGTTGGCAAGGAAAACAGCAAGCGCAAATACCCGAAAAGACGCGAGAATAAGTCTCCTGAACACAATTTAATAACTGCTAAAAATAGCAGGCGGCAGGCCGGCCGCAGATGCGCGGGGAAGCGCAGGACGCGTGTTCGCCTTCTCTCCTCTCCATCTTAGAGCTGCCCAGGGTCCCTGTGCTCAGCTCGGGGCTCCGGATCGCGCCGCTGCCCCCGCGCTCACCCCATACCCCCGTCCCCATCCCCCGCTCCTTCCAGCCCCCTCGGGCCAACCCCGGCGCTGCGGCACGGCCGCGGAGGGGCCGCGGAGCCCCCGGCACACGGGAACCCCCGAGACCTTCCCCC
>VZTA01000692.1:450031-534067 GCA_013398855.1 Mohoua ochrocephala
GAAGGGACAACTCCCCCCGGGCCGCCCCCAGCCACTGGCGGCCGCGCGGGGGCGGCTCCCGGCGAGGGACGGGACGGGGATGCGGCTGCCGGGGTTGGGGATGCCGAGACTGGGCGCCCCTTCGGCAGCCCCGACACCTCCCTCTCCCCCCACCCTCAACCTGTCACTTCTTTCTCTGCAACAGCTGCGTAATGAACCAGAAGTAAAGGCTGAAAAAATTTGGGAGGCTGGGGAGGTGGTGGTTGGAGGGTGGAGGGGGCAGAGCATCCCTCCTGTGGCGCATCAATAGCGCCTGAGTTGTTTTGGGTGGTTCGGGGAGGCTGTCCTGGAGGGTCTTGCTTCCTGGGAGAAGCATCCCTGAGTGCTTGTGGTTGGAAAGCCTGTGGAGCTGATATCACGAGGACTTGGGTGGGGGTGCCTCCTTTTAACAGGGGTAAAATGCCTGTAAGAGCTGTTATGAGGAAAGGCTGAGGGAGGCAGGGCTGCTCAGCCTGGAGAAGAGAAAGCTCCACGGAGAGCTTGTCCACAGAATCACAGAACAGCTCAGGTTAGAAGGGACCACAGTGAGTCATCTTGTCCAACCTCCCTGCTCAAGCAGGGTCATCCCAGAGAACATGGCACAGGATTGCGTCCAAGCAGCTGTTGAATACCTTCACTGAGGGGAAACTTCAGGCCATTTCTGGGAAATCTGTTCCAGTCTCAGGTCACTGCACAGTAAAGAAGTTCTTCTTCGTGTTCAAGTAGAACTTCCTGTGCATCAGTTTCTGCCCATTGCCTCTTTCTCAGCACCACCAAGGAGAGCCTGGCTGCATCCTCTCGACACCCTCCCTTCAGATGCCCATAGGCATTGACTGAGTCCCCTCTCAATGGTTTCTTCTCCAGGCTGAACAGGCCCAGCTTCGTCAGCCTTTCCTCATGAGAGACATGCTCCAGTTCCTTGATCAGCTTTGTAGCCCTCTGCGGACTCACTCCAGGAGCTCCATGTCCCTCTTGTACTGAGGAGCCCAGAACTGGACACAGCACTCCAGATGCGGCCTCACCAGGGCTGAGGAGAGGGGCAGGATCACCTCCCTCGACCTGCTTACAATGCCCTGGAACATGTTGCCAGAGAAACTGTGGATGCCCCATCCTTGGAAATGTTCAAGGCCAAATTGAATGGCACTTTGAACAACCAGGTCTAGTGAGAGGTGTCCCTGCCCGTGGCAGAGGGGTTGGAACTGGATGGTCTTGGAGGTCCATGCAACCAAATGAGGGTCTTTGCAACCCAAACCATTCTGTGATTCTATTACCAGACATGCCCCCAAAATATTGTCTCAGAGAGGGGAGGAAGGGTTGCACCAGCTGATATGGGCTTTGTGCTAAATGCTGACCCCGTGGCACAACTGGAAGTGCGGGAATGAGACCCTGTCTTTGGTGCTCAAAACCAACAGCCTTCGCAGAGCCCTGGATCTCGGTCTTACACAGCACTGCTGCACTTCACCCTGCAGAAGAGGCTTCTCCCCTCCCTGCAGGCTTTTCTCCTTCTGTATTAATTCCGCTTTCCTGCTAACACTGCTTGGCTCCAGGGTTCCCTGATGCCAGAGCCTTTAAATGGGGAACTCAAGCTGTTGACAGTTTCAAAAGGGAGCCCTGTTTAAGCTGCTCGTTATTTCTGCAGGCGATGTCTGAGAAAGGGGAATACCAGTGGCCTAGAACAATAAGCAGCCTATTCCAGCTTTGCTTAGAGTAACAGGATCTTCTTCAGGGTTTAAAGGGTAAATTCCAGAAGCAGAATGGAAAAGCAGATGGATTTTTTTTTGTTTTCTTTTTTTTTTGTTTTAATTGCTTTCCATGGTATGACAGTTGTTTTTAAGATGTAGCAGCTCAATACAAAGTCAATAAAATCTTGAAGTGGAATAGCACGTTAAAAATCAATCCAGCTTTTACCTTCTGTGCAAAGAAAGCACACAAACAAATGAACAAAGACAAGGATGTTTTCAAAGAGAAACTACCACTAGAGAAAAAAACTGATAACCTGTCCCATATTTAGCAGCTCTTGGACCATCATTACAATTAATAAGCAGACAAGATGTAAACGCAAAGCATTCAATGAATCCCTGACATTCCCCATATCTTCTTCCAATCCAATGCTCATTTGGGTTCCTTCTCATCCCCAAAAGCCATCAAATTGAATCAAGCACCAAGGTGTCTCTAGGATGCTTTGAGCTCCCTCATTCACACACCTGTCCTACCTGGGGATGACCAGTTGGTATTAGAGAGCAGGTAGATGGGCTGGTCCTGCCCTTTGACACAGCATCAACAGCTCTGGGAGCTGCCCACTCCTCTTTATCACCCACCTCCTAACAGGAACCTTAGATTTTACTGAACTCACACACCTGCAGCCAGTACTTGAGATCAGACAGGAATCCCTGATCAGTCGTTTTTCCTTTAGCATTTTATGCAGGTATAAGTGGAAGTGACTTCCTGTGAATCTTGTACACCCTGGATCCATGGGTGGAACTACAGTCACGTGCAGGTGAAAATCCGGGTGTTATACGCATCTGTCTTGTAGCACAAGCCTTGGAAGGATCAGCTTGGCCTAAAAGGTTCCTGGCCAAAGTGTTTTTAATCTGTTATTCAAATCCTCTCATCTCTCAAGCAGTCTGCCTCAGAGGAATCACCTTCTCTACTAGAAGTGGTTTTGTAATTCTCATGTTTGTCCACAATGGTCAGGGAAACATTTCCTCTCTCTTTGTAGGTACTTCTAGGTTATCTGAAGATGGTTTCAATCTTTGGGTTCTTTTTTTCTAAATTATATTAATAATTATCTTCTGATCTCGGAACCTTCTTACCCCCCTCTTTCTTCAGCTGATGTGGAGTTCCTCGAACCAAGCCCTAAGGCCTTGCTGAGTGAGTTCTGGGAGATTACCCTGGCTATTTGCAGACAGCTCTCTTGTTCACATATCGGAACATGAGATCAGATACTCACGAGAGTTATAACGTAACATAACATAACACAACATAACATAACATAACACAACACAACATAGCATATAACATCCCAGCATAACATAACATGATGTGATACTGTTCACTTATGGGCAGCTTGTGGCACACGACGTGAGCCAGGTCCCTTCCAGCTGATCAGCTGCGTGCCACAATGTTTCCTACCTTGACCTAGCAGGTCATTGCTAGCCGTTCATGCTAAATTGCTTTTTCCAGATTGTATTTCCAGTTTGTCAAGATCACTTGAATTCTAATCCTGCAGTTGATGTTTGTGCAGCCCCTCCCAGGTTGCTGCAATCTCCCAAGGCCTGTCTTGTTCCTGTATGCTTGAGCTGTTCCTAATAAGCTTTATTTAATATGACAGAATGTTTTATTCAGTGCTACTGAACCCCATTGGAGCACTTCAGAGGGGGTGGGGGACACTTTATATTCAAGTGCAGAGAACATCAAGGGCTTGTTGGTATAAAGTCTGAGATGTCCAGGGCTGGTTCACTAAGGCATGAGCATGGCTTTATTCCCACTGGGGAGTTTCTCTTTTGTTCATTTTTTCTTGCTTGGGGTTTTGTTTTGTTTTCAATTCAAGTTACACTTGTGAGGCAACACTGTGTGAATGTGGATGAGTTTATTAATCTTGTGTGTGGGTGGGACAGCGAGTCAATATAGATGCTTGTATTTGTGTGATAAATGGAAGGAAGTATTGGAGCTCTTACAATTTGGTAATATTTCTTAGATCAAGCATTTTGAATATTGATCCAGGGCCTTACGTGTGCAGTATAGGGACAGTTTTGGAGAGGACACCTAACCTGACACTGAAGGAAACCCAGATTTAGTGGTTCCCCCTCTTTGCTCAGGCTGTTTTTCTAGCTATTTCAAAAGCTGTGTGTGATCTCGTGTCCACTTTGTTGATGTGTGATGCCTCTGGCTCAGAGCATGACTCAGATGCCGATTGGGTCTCTCGTGACCCTCAGGCTCCGGGGGTTCGGCTCGGCTGTGACTGCATTCCTTTTCATTCTGCTAAGGCTGTTCCAAACAGAACTTAGAACTGCTGGGATGCATCCCCCGGTGCGCTGGAGTGAGGGGTTGTGCTTTTCCTGCTTTCTTCTTCTTTGGGAGCAGTGAGCTTCCTGCTGGATGGTGAAATGTGGGCCCCTCAAATAAAGAAGGCAGAAAAGAAAGAGCCAAGAGCAGCTTGGGAAACATGTAGAGTCTACCAGCACGTACAGCAGCTGCACTGCCATGTGTCTGAGAGAAAAGGTTATAACTTAATCTAATCCTTCAAAGAACCTCTCCCCTCTGTCCCACTGTCTTTTAGGTGGAAGAGGCTTTGCAGAGGATGCTGGAGGGGTGAGATAGCAGAGGTTTCTCCTCATTCCCGTGGCAAGAAGTGACCCTGTTGGCTGTCTGCTGTCCCTGATGGCACCCAGGGAAAATCTGTGAGAAGGTGACACCAAACTGAAATCTGGGCAAGGGGATCAGGAGACTAGGGAAGGGAACAGAAAAGGGCAGAGAGCAAGCAGTGGACAGAATAAACACTGCAGGTAAGTACAACATGAAACAAAAGGGCAGCGGGGCAGAATGAACTAGGAAAGGAACAGAAATGTGGAATTGTGATAAACTCATAGAAATTCTGGTGGCAATGGCATGCAATAAAATATACATTGCTGCTCAGATGTTTCTAAATCTTTCTGTTTGCTTGTGAATTTGGCATCAACAATTCGCCATGTCCCAATAGAAAGGCCCCACTACAATGTGGAGGGTGGTGGATGGGGGAGCCTTCTCTTTGCTCCCTAGAGCTTTGCTGGGGCTTGGCCAGCTCTGGGACTACTCTGCATGAGAATTCTCTTTCATACAGCCTTCTGTCCTCAGACCCCTCCTTAACTTCTAAGGTAACGCACTGCTGCATGGTCACAACTTCAGCACTCAATGTGTTACCCAGAAAAATGCATCAGTTTCACTTTCTGTTCTGAGCTGGGACTGTATTTTGAGCTTCTTTCTCCTAGCACCTCCTTTGGTTCCCTGAATCACTCTTCAAATTCTCTTTGGGGCAGCAGCTCTCTCTGTGTGCCCCACCTGTTATGTGAACGTGGGTGGCAATGTGAACATTGTATTTACAGCAGCAAACTGCTTTCAAGGAAAACCTTGCACTTCCCAGAAACTGCGGTCCAGCATAACCAGGCTTGATGATCATCAAGGGCTTTACAGAATGGCTGGCATCTAAAGCAGTGACAAATAAATCCAAATGGTGAAATGAGAGAAACATTAGGACACAATGTACAGAGGAAAGAAGGAGGCACCAAGCTGCTGTGTGGAAGCACCCCTTTGTCTGAAAAATGATCTTCTCCAGGTGAATTCACTGAGTATCTTTGTGTGGATTCAGGTCCATTTTCTTTGTTTTCCTAAACACTCCTGTGTTTGCTTCCCTACTTGTTGTTTGCACTGTCCCACTCAATGTTATGTTATTGAGTCAGGTCATGGGGATACTCCAGATCCTCTGGATGCATCTGTATCTGAAGACAGAGCAGCTAAGGCATTATTCTCAGGGGACTAGATGCCTTTATTATCCATTAACTTTATGACCTTGGGTGACTTTAGGGTATTCTCTGACGTCATTTATCCCACTGGCTTCAAAGGTACTGTATATCAAGTGTTGAAACTTCCCGACCTGATAAAATCCCTTGATAAGACTGGTGTTTCAAAGCATGAAATGTAACTGATGCAGTTGTACAAGAGCTGAGTGCTGCTGAAATAGAGCTGCCTTGATTGCAGATCTGCCGATAGGTAAGGGCTTTGTGATCCCCCAAAATGTCCCAGTCAGGATCCCAGCATTTATTCCACTCAGGGAAATCATGGCAGACAAACAACTGCCTTGGCCAATATCTGAAATGCTGAGCTTGTGAGAGGCAGAGGCAGAGGTGCTGCAGGACAGGAGTGGTTTAGTATGCTCTAAATTGTAAGGTGCCTTGAAAAGTTTGGTCTAGCTCCAACTTTCCATGCTTTATCCTGGTAAAATGGAAACATGTTTATTACTGGGCACATATACCTTCTGGAAAGCCTGCCCCTTTCCAGTTAAAGAGGAAGTGGCCAAGTTCTGACATGCACCTTCTGCTGTTTGTCTCAGCCTCTGCTCCACATAAAATTGTGCATGTGTTTAGTTTGGGTTACTGGTGTGTTGGAGAAGGCAAGAGAAAGAAGCATAACCTGCACACTAAACAGTCCACAACATTGATGTTCACTCTAAAGAAGAATCTATCCCTGTTCATAGTCAGTTGTCTTGTGCTTTGTTCAAAATACAAATCTACAGCCAACCCCTGGCTCCTTCCCTGGAAGTGGATGAGAAATGACCAGACAAAAAACCAGAAAAAGCTGCCTACAGGCATTAGTTCAAAGTCTTTTCCTTGGCATTGTCTTTATTTTCAAAGATCATATGCACCTTGGGTTTTGTTAACTGAACTGCCGAGTCTTTCCCTTTTCTGTCATGTTTCTGGTCAGCAAGAAGGCTCAGAGAGGGCAGACCTACACAGGCCCGCGATGAGTCTTGTCTTCTCTTATCATAGGTCCCAGCTTTGTCTCTGGCCTGTGATAATACTGTGATGGCTAAGAAATCATAATTACTTTTTTAATGTCTATTAGGGGAAGGACCTGAGTCCAAAGTACTTGAAGTGCTACGAGGGCTATGTTCTCTTGGGTTTGCTGCAGGTTGAAGAGGTTTCTCTGCTGCTGGCCTTCCTTGGAGAAGGCCAGAAGACTTTGTAAGCACACGCAATGAGTGATACTGAGAACAGGTCTCCAGCAGAACCCAAATGCTATTTAGCATCACAGTTTGAACATGCCAGGGACCACAAAGAGGCATGCTGAGATAAGGGAGTGGGCACTGAGTCCAGTCACCTGAGCTAACAGCTGCCTATCAGCCCAGCAGCTTTACCCATCTTTCCCTCTGCACGTTACCCAGTCACTCAGCAAACACACTCGCGATTGGCAGCAGTGAGCAAAAACTGTTGGGAAATCACTCAGGAAAGTAAGATAAAAGCTCAGTAGCTGGCATCTTTATAGCATTTTTCCAGTCTGAATTTGCAGACAATATAACCTAAGCCTCAGGCTGTTTCTGTGAGGTAAAAAGGTGCAATTATGCCTATTTGATAGATAAGGAAACGGGTAACACTGATTTGTCCTAAGGGAACAGGAGGCAGAACTAGGAGGACAACTCCTTTGTCTGCCTCATGGCTTTGTTTTTAAGTTACCCTGTTATTACAGGAACCCTTCTGTGAGGCTAATGGCTTTTCACTGCCAACAGGTATAAAAATATACTTTCAACATCATGTATTTGAAATCCTCTGGCACAAGTTGTATTCACATGCAAAGTCAGTGACTGGGAGACCAGGTGTCCGGCTAAATGCTAAGATGTTTAACAGAGTAGACACACAGCCACTAAGGTTTCTGTTTGGACAATTTTTCAATGTGTTGGCCTGTCTTCAAGGCAACTTCCTGCTGGGCTTGTACATTGTGGGTTTCCAAGTGTCACATGGAATGTTTGTTGTTGCAATACCCTTACAGCAAAGACACCCATTTCTTGTAAACCGAAAGAACAGGCTTAGCAGGATGACCATTGTGCCTCTACAGAAACTTCCCATGAACTCTGGGACGTGGACACTCCCGTGGGTCCTGAACTAATGGCAGTGAATAAGTGAGACTGTGAACTTCCTATGATATTCAGAGCCTGGTACTGTTAGTACTGGTGTCTGAGTATTCTTTGTTAAGGCTGGGAGTGCTCCTGAAAAGCTATGAAAACTTCTGGCTTAGATTTTAGTTTTTCTCCAGGCTGGGCCAATGGAAAAAGTCAAGTTAATGCTGGAGGCATAGGACTGAACACTTGCTGCTGAAATGGGTCTGTATCTGGACTAGGACAGTGCACACTGCTTGCAAAGATTTCTGGCAGAGATCCCTGAATTAATATTTATCAAGTTAGGATGGGTATCAGAGGCTCTCTGCCCCCTCAGCAACATGGGGTTCTTCTCTGGCATCAAACTTGCTTTGTAGCAGTATTTTTAAGGGAGATGCTTTGCTTTTGCTTGAAGGCTTTAATTAATTCATTGTAGTTTCACTTGTTTTCTATTTCTGCAAGATGAAATGTCTTAAATTCCTTTGTACATATCCCCTCTTAACATAAGCTCATAATAATGATGGCATTTAGAAAAAGTTCTCTCTTCTGAACTCATTGGTGCCAGGTTTTTCAGTTAAGTAACTCTTTCCCATGTGACTTTAGCAGCTGATCTCAAAGTCCCAGATAATAATGCTTTATAGTTCTAGAGCTGAGTTTTCTTTCTGATTTCCAAGTTGCTCTGAGGTTGTAAAATCACATAAAATCAGCTAGCTGCAAAGGAAGAAGACCATTGTCAATATAATGTAGCATCTCATAGATTTTTCACTGGTGTAAAGCAGAGATATGAAGGAGACATAGTTTGGGAATATTGCAGAAAAAGATACAGGGACACAGACTCTGGACAGAGCACGGATAGTGCAGCAGCATCGTCACTGGATTTGGGGCTTATCACTGTTCCTACTACAACAGCTGTGTTTTACTGTCTAACACCTGAGGTGCCTCTGCTAAAAGGTACAGGCTTGCACACTGACATCATCATGAAATAAAGAGTACATTATTGCTTGGCGGTAGGGAAAAGCAGGCCAGGAAGGTGAGTACCTCCCTCTGCTCCTGGCTCTCCAAGCCTGCTGCCAAGTCACTGACTACATCTTCTGTTCATTAAGGTGCAGAAAATGTGCAAGAGGTTGGAAAGTGGCTCAAAGTGCAATCAGAAAGTCAATAACAGTCCTGACATCCCCTCCTTCCGTCACAGCCAGGAGTCCTTCTGCAGTGCTAGCAATGTAGGCTGGCAGAACGTCCTTTCTGAGAGCCTGCTGTGGTGCTGCACTGTCAAACTTCCCGTTTCTTATTGCACAGCTCAGGGTGATGTAATCGAGGCCTTCCAGTAGCTGAAGGGAGCCTGCAAGAAACAGAGAGAGGGACTTTTACACGGATATGTGGTGACGGGTCATGGGGAAATGGATTCAAACTGAAAGAGAGTAGGCTTAGATTAGATATTAGGATGGAGTTCTTTGCTGTGGGAGTGATGAGGCCCTGGCACAGGCTGCCCAGGGAAGCTGTGGCTGCCCCATCCTTGGAAATGTTGAAGCCCAGGCTGGATGGAGCCCTGAGCAACCTGGTCTGGTTGAAGGTGTCCCTGTCCAGGGCAGGAGGGTTGAACTCGGTAATCTTTAAAGTCCCTTCCAACCCAAACCATTCCATGATTGTATGACTGTATGATTGTATGATTTTGGGGAAAGAGATATGTAACGCTTTAAATTTTTAATACATACATATTTTCACAGGGGTGTTTGTGTAGGACGGGTGCTCATATTGTTACTTCCACCTTTTCCCATGATTTACTCCTGAACAGAGACTTGTGGCTCTCTGAGAAGTGTCTGGATTCTTGCAGTGTCTTCATGGCAGTGGACACACCAGTTATGCTGATGAGAAGATTAGGTATAGGGAGATTGAATGACTTGCCCAAAGCCAGAAAATCTGTGACTTCTTAAATTACTGCAATCATCTTCAGTCTTCTTGGAAATGTACTATTTTCCCTCTCTTTGGGAACGTGTGCAGAAACATTACAACCTTATATCAGCTTTCCAGAGGTGAAATCACGTATCATTTATACCTGATGCAGTTGCCAGGGCTCAGAGGGGTTTCCTTACTGCTTCTGTTTGTTTTGCTGTGAGATTCCTGCTGTGAGTGCTTGAGTCCTCAGAATTATTGGTTTTCCTTTAGTACCTGAGATAAAGGACAATGAGCCGCTTTGATTTGAAAATCCACAGCACAGCTGGAGCCAGGAGGTTCCACCCCCCATTCCACCCCCACCACGCAAGCCAAGTGCCAGGCTCTGCCAGCTCAGCACTGCTGGTGTCACTCTTTCCTGTTCCGCAATGTGCAAACAGCCCGGTGACGTAGCGGGGTAAAGCTGTTTGAACAGTCTCTCCAGTCAAGGATTTTTCCAAAAGAAACTGGACAGGAATTAGTGGATATGCATGTGAGCGTGGTATTGCACGGTGCAGGTGGGAGAGAAAATGCAGCACAGTGTGGCAGGAAATGAGGAAGGAACATTTTCTCAGCAAATCTGGCTGGATGAGCTGGCAGGTGGTGGCAGAGTCAAAAGAGGACAGGCTCTGCAGGATGGATGGAGTTGGTAACATCCTGCGAGTGAGCTGTGGAGGAAGAGGGGTAAAGGGAGGCCCCAGCTATTTTGTCTCATCTGCATGATGCTATTTAACACTGATTGCCTACCTAAAGGCTCCCTCTCCACTTTTCCTTTTGCTCCATCTCTTGTACCAGTCCTCTAGACCCACTGCTGCTTTACTGCCGAGCAGTTCTCTCTGCCTGGGTGGGCAGACAGCTGCCTCCTCCTGTGAAGCAAATGGAGTGTTTCATCCATCACACACTGGGCAAAATTAGGGCCTTCCTCTCTTTTTATCACTCGGTTTCGTGATTTCCTGCAGATTGCTTCATATCGTCAGATGTCGTTTTATCTGACAGCACTTCCTATGCTCTGCTTTCTCAAAATCACCTGTGAAATTGACCCATTTTGAACAAATCACTCTTGAACAGTTTTCTACTGGAGGAAAGGACTTGTGAGTTATTTCTCATGGAGTGCTATCCCTTGTGGAGGCTCAAAACATGTTTTGTGTGTGGCTTCCTAGGGCCTGCTTCGAGAAGACCACCTGGGCTGGCACCAGTCACTTTCTCTCCTCCTTGCATAGATGTGGACCATGGTGTTTATTTGCAAGCTGGACTAGCAGTCATCTCTGGATCCGTAGTCCTTGGACGCTGTGTCAAAGTGGGACAGGAACGATTCATATTTCATCTTGAAGAAATGCCTGATAACTCAAGATTTCTTTGGGATGGGTTTTCTGGACTGTTTCTATTGCCATGTAGCACTGGGGGACCTGGTTCCGGTAAATTAATGAGGCTGGTACATCTCTGAAATCTGGGGAAGAGGGGATGAAGGGGGAAGCTCCTTCAGCAAGGTGTGAAGAAGAGCGAGACTTCAAGGACTATCTCTGGGAGGACTCCTGGTAAGGGCAGTTGAACTGCTGCCTCGAGGGTCCCTCTCTTCGGCAGGGAGCTGGTCTGTGCTGTTTGGAGTGTGCCAGCAGTAACACAGGCTTCATTTCTCAGACGGGGTTTCCTTCACGCAGGATTACACCTCCCTCAGTATTTCCTCTCGTGTGAGCACTTGAACCCTTGTGTGGGGCTCCTCTTCCAGGAGACTCTTGCCTTGCTGCCATCACCTGGTGGCCAGGCTGAGCATGGCAGTGGATCCTATTTTCCCTAAGTGCTGTCGGCACACCAGGAGCAGGGAGTGCTGTAGTGGTGACTGTGTTTGCTTGGGGCTCATGTTACTCTGCTAAGCCCTCGCTGAGGCTGATGTTCCTGAAGTAGCTGTGTGTGTGCATTCCTCCAGAGCTGGCTGTCCCAGTGATACCTTCATGGGACAAGGTGAAACGGTTCAAGCCTCAAAATATTCTTCTTTCAGATGGACACCTTCTGAATCACCTCTGTTTGCAAAGCAATCCCAGTCAAATGCAAAACCTGACCTCTCCTGGTATGTCTCATTGAAGCGACCAAAACCATTATCAAAAGATTATGGAAGCAGATTTCTGCTATATAAAGCAATAACATTTTGCTAGAAGCATTGGTGTGAATGGAAGTTAAAAAAAAACCCCAAAAGATTAATTTTCTTTTGCAAAAGGAAGGGGGTTGGGTTGGTTGGTGTTTTGTTTTTTTTTTCAGTCTCAGGGGATTTCATGAGGAAGATTCCCTCTGAGGGAAAGAGGGAAATTCCCTCTTTCAGCTCAGCTAAAAAGGTAGGAATTTTGCTTGGTCCTTTGATATTTCCTGGAAAATACTAATTAGCCCTGATGCTTTAGTCAGCCAGTGCGAAATGCCAGCCAGCCTCTGTTTTCTCACTGATATGGCACCAGTCACTGCAATGTGTAGAAAAACTCCTCCCCATGTGCTCCCAGGCTGCCCCTCCACAGGGAACTGTGTCCTTGTCCCTGTGTGCCACCAACACAACAGGTCCCACACCTGGTTCTGCTGCTGGAGGGGTCCTGCAAGGACAGCAGCAGAATGGGATAATGGGAGAAGAGGAAACAGCAACTTTCTCTGCACTTGGCATGTACAGACTGCTGATGAACCATTAATAACTCCTGTACGGGCACCAGGTATAACAAGGAAGAGCTACTAAATAACCCAGTGTGTTTTTGCAGTTACAATGCTGTCTCTCTAGATAATATTTTACTTCTGGTTTTAAGTATTTGCTGTCCTTGCATGATGTTAAACTGGAATCATCTGTTCTCCCCAGAAGAGAAAGAATACAGGGAAGGATGCATAAGAAATCACGGGAAGCAAGTTAATAAAAATCCTTTCATTTTCAGTTCCCAGAAACTCTGTACCCTCACACCAAGCTGTGCTATATGTCACTGGCACAGCAGCCCCAAAATATGTGCTTCAGTGAGAAATAGGTTCTTGGGAAATGTGCAGGAAACAGCACTGGGTACTAAAGCCCTTAACCTCCCCCCGCACTGAAGCTGACCCAGGCGGCAGCAGCCATGAAATTTTCTCTTCCCTTTGCTGCCAATATGCCTCGGCTCTGACCCAGGAAAACCTCTACAAGAGGGGTACAATTCAGGTCACAGCTTGGCAAGCCCTTCATTGCATCAGGACTTCGGCTTCCAGGGTCACTTTGGGCAAAGCTTAACCTCCCGCACGTCGATGAGGCACCCTTTGGTAACGGGACCTCTGTGCAGAACCAGGCAATGTGACATTTCCTTGAGCTCTTGGTTCCCCTTGACCGGCAGGTCTCTCTGCAAGGAGCTGACATTGGAAAGGGAATTGGCAGGCTGAGCAAGAAGTGAAGAAGGAGAGCTGCTCCAGGGGCTGGGAAAAACTATGCTGCTGTCTGAAATAGAAGAAAATACTCTGGATGTGGTCGGGTTAATTTCTGGGGTTCACCATGTGTGTACATAATGAGTGGGTAATAATCTGTGTGGATCTATGGAGATGTTTAGGGTCAGCTTTGTGGGTTAGGAAAGTCAAGAATAATTACTAGGTAAAGGCAGAAGGAATTTTCATTAATGGAAAGGGTGTGTGGCCCATCAGAAGGAGAAAGAGTGGGCTGGGATAGGGGGAGGAGGAATCCTGTAAATAGCCACCAATGCAGTGTCCCCGTGGTGCAGGCCAACAGTGTCCTCTGGCAAACAAGTGTGCAAAGCTGTCTTCTGGGGCTGCTAAGTACAGCAGGGGATGGCCCCTTCACAGCCAGCCTTACCCCGCGAGTCACCACCCCTCGTGACTTTCCAAGCAAAAGGGCACTGGGAACAGCAGCTTTGGCGCAGCATTTCAGGGCTTCATGGGATTACTTATTCACTGTGTTCCTGGAACAGCTCCAGGCTTCCCAGCTCTGCCACCAGTGTACAAATTCATCAAGTACCCACAAGGCTCACAATCCCCAGAGGCAAGAGCAGACTGTAGGAAGGTGATTCATATCACAAATTGGTGTCTCCGAAGGACCAGCAGGGCTCTGGGAAGACCGAACCGGTATCCTCGTCCCTTCCACCTCCCTGGTGCTCGATCAGGGTGATTAAGGCAGCAGCCGCACTCTGGATGGATTTCATTGCTGGGGCCATCGGAGGTAAATACATGAATTAGTGCTTGTTGACGAAAGCAGATAGCTGTGTTTCCTTCTTGTGCAGCTAAAGAGCAGGTCTCAATAGCAGAGCTGAGAGTCTTTCGATGGGGGCTGCTTGTTTCCTCGTTAAATGGAAAATGTCATCAGAGCAGGTTCACAGAGCTGCTGGAGAGGCAGTGCTGCAGCTTGGTCAGCTGAGGTCATTGCCTGCAATCTCCTCGGGTCTGATTGCAGAGGGACAGGGTGAAACTCTAATAGGAAGAGACAGAGTGTAATAGGTTTTGTGCGGATGCACACCGGCTTGTATTGCTCGGACAGCGAAACCCTCGCGTGTCTGGCATCTAGGGGTCCCAGCAGGCTCTGGGGGGCTGAGGATGTGATTTGTGAGACAGGAGGGGAGGAAGCACAGTGTTCTCATTGCATTCAGAACGTCTGAATGAACGACCTTTGCAATACCTTAGGTCAAGATGTATTTGCAGTTGTGGTGGTGAACTCCGCGCAGGCGAGCTGCGCAGCAGGCTTTGATCTGGGAGAAAGTAGGTTAGCTGTAGATAAAAAAAGTAACAGGAGAGAAGTGTGATTAAATTCTAGACATTTTTAGAGCATGTACTGCTCAACTCCATCTTTGTTTAAAACCACAAAATGCACCCATCGGTCTCATTTCTTTGCCGAAATTTTGTTAGATTTAGTGGAGTATACAAGATAATATATACCAATAAATACCACAAGAAAAGCCTTTGGGTCACCACTGAGAGAAAGGGCAGGCAAACCTGCCAGGTGGCTGAGACATCCAGCCCAAGCCTGCATGTCAGATCTCACTTTGAGATTTGCTGAAATTTGGCATTTCCCTTGCCAGGAGCAGCCTGTGGTCCTGCTGCAGATATGCTTGTCCTGGTAAGGACCACGCTGAGTCTTACCCTGTGCCCATTAACTGCTCACCATCCAATATGTGCAAGTGGGGCGAGGTTTGGCATCTCAGCAGCATCCAGCCCTGGAGGTGCCTGTTGTGCCTGTGCTTGAGGTGTTGGTCTTCCTGGGGCGTTGGGAGACCCTGCTCAGAAAGAGACCCCTCATGGGAGAGGAGGATATAACCAGCCCCTCCATGGTAGCTTGTCTTTCTCCTCCGGTTTCCCTCCTGACTTCAGAGCACCCTGTGGAGAAGGAAGTCCTGTGGTGGGGCTGGCAATGGGTTGTCCATCCCAGAGGGATTAACCAAACCTCCTCTGAGACTCACGTTCATGGTGGGGCAGAGACGATTTTGTTTGTTGTTTGGACTCCTTTGCTTTTTTAGCACAGTTTGAGATAGGTCACTTGAGGACAAACTTCTTTTGCAAGAGAACATGGAGAGCTGAAAACAGTTTAAACGTGGCCAGTCACCTTGGCTTTCCGCCCCAGCTCCCACGCAAAGCCAGGGTTTGTGCTGTGACCCCCTGTCTGGGTGCCAGCATCGTGTTCCGCCCCGCCATGCAGCAAGAATCTCCCATGGGTGCCCTGGACACAGGCTCAGCCTGAGGGGATGCAGGCTGTGGAGATCCAGCTGGGACCAGAAAAGTCTTTCCTTGTTGTAAGGCACTTTACTGACCTCAGCGTAAGAGAGCAAGATTTTCCATCCTGTCCTCTATGTTCAGCTCAGAGCTTTTCTAGGAGGGATACTGCAACTTCTCACTGGCTGACAGGGGTGGGAGCTCGCCCACAGACACATGGGAGGTACCTGGGCAGGGCTTCAGGGCCATCATCCTTACCCTCACATGGGACAGATGCTGGGGTTGGACAGCTTTCCTGCAAGAACTGGAATGTTTTTGGTGCTGAGCTTGTTTTGTGGTTTATGCTTGCTAGAGCTGGAGCAGTTTCCATGTTCCTGAGGAGTCTATAAACCCAGCTGAAGAGCATCAAACATAAGAAATAAGAGTTTCTGTTTAGTAAATTACATTCTAGTGACCTGGATCTATTTTCAGAGTGTCTTGGAGAAAGCATGGCTTAAGCACATCTGAGAAACAGCAGAGGTCATGCCCATTCGAATTCCACGTGATGATCCAGCCTCTGGCAGCCTCAGGCAGCTGCACAAATATTGTGCATCACCTCTGGGCGATGGATTCTGTGGCCATGAGATAAACTCAGCATCTTCAGCCCAAGAAACAGTGATCTACTATGGCTCCAGACACAAAAAACATGAGAGGAACATGCTTAGTGACTGTGGAGACTTTCTATAACCAGCAAATGTGGCTGGATGTTTGGGAAGCAGTCCTTCCTGGCCAGTAAAACTGAGCAGGAGGTTGGACTAGAGACCTCCGAGGTCCCTTTTGACTTGAATTTTCCTATGATCCTGTGCATGCCTTCTAGCCCTGCTACAGCAGCAGCCTGGGCCATGACAGGGATGGGGATTGATGCTTAGGGCTGTGGATGACTGCAGGATGACTTGACTCTTATGTCAGGAGTAACGATTTGGGGAAGTGAAGCCGAGGTTTACCCAGTGGTGGTAGAGCAGCCGGGTCTGCAGCACGACTGGGCTTTTCCACAGCCGTGAGGTTACACACAGGCCAAGGGCAGATAAAATAATCCCCCTATAGAAGGAACATGCTGTCTCCTTCTCCTTACGGCTGAAACAGCTCCTGCTGGGGTCATGTTACTGAATGAAGCTCAGCTCATTTAGGACGTGGGGCACTGATGCTCCCAATTCTGCACAAAACAAAGGTTTTTGAAAATTGCTGTCTGCCCATCCAGTGCATGGACAATGATCCCTGCTTCTCCCTGGGTATCTCAGCCAAGGGTTTGCCAACAGCTCAGAGCTGTTGCAGCCTGGTGGGCTCTGTACAGCTGCCACTTGCTCTCTGGTGATTGCCACCCCACCAGCATCTCCCCTTATTTGAGTTGCCTGGCCAGAGTGACCTGACTTGTGCAGAGACTGTGAGTGGTCCATTTTGAGCACTCTGTGTGTGTAGGGGGTGCTGTAACCTTTGCTCGATACCTGGGAATATCTGAGATAAAAGGAGGCATAAAAATGGCCTAAAATCCAAAAAAGGTAATTCATCTGGTTTTGCTATTTATTTTTGTTACTCAGCAGGAGTCCCACAGGAACCCTCTCCTGCATGCCCACTGCTCATTGCTGGCCTGCTTTGATTCTGCTGTGCAAACAGGGCACGTGTGGGTCATGCTATCTTAGTCCCAGGCTATTTATACCGTGTGACAGTGTGCAGAGCCCTCATTTCTCAGCCTTTGATAGACTTGGCCGAGCTCCTCAGCACTGACAACTGCTTGGAGTGCTTTGTGCCCCTAAGTAGCACAGTTCATGGCAGGCTGGGTTATTTGGAGGTTTGGGGGATTCACATCTTTGCTGGGAGCAGTGAAAAATCTACTTTTATGGTCTCCTCCCAAGTGGAGATGTTCGGTCTTTACTGGAACCAAGTTGATGGGGAGCCTTTTGGGCAACCTGCTGGGCTGCTGTCTGTGCATCTTAATGTGTGAACAGGGCAATTTCTCCAGAAGGGAGGTCAGTTCTTGTCAAACACTGACCCAAATCATCCTTGGTATATGATCTGCACGAGCCAAAGCTCCTGCCTTCCTGAGCCAGTGGAGTGAGCCAGGACTTATCTGTGTGCATGGTGCCCCGGTGTCACCAGCATGTGGTCAGCCCATGGCCATCTCCTCTAAGGTTCAGGAATTATGAAAACCATGAGATGTTTGTCAGACCCTCCCAGCTGAGATGAGGTGCTTGGGCTGGGGGACTGCAGCTCTGAGCTCAGCACTGTCATCCTGGCATTGACTTATGTGCTGCCCTTCCCTGGCTGGCAGTGCCCATGTTTGCTCTGCTGATGGCCTTGGGAACCTGGGACAGCGCAGGTGTCCCCAGATGACTTTGTGCATTGTCACTCTCTGCTTGGACCAAAGCCACTGCTTCTTCAAGCCATGTTATCTCCTGTGTATTCCCCCTTGCCCTCTCTCTTCTGTCATTCTCTCTCTTCCATCTTGGCCCATCCCCCCTTCATTGCTGTTTATCTGGTGTCAGGTTTGATAGAAGTTTCTGAGGAACAAACCTCAATTTTCTGCAAGAAAGATGCTGTTGGTGGTTTTCCTCTGAGTCATGCACTTTGGGATTGTCTCCTGGTGACTCACAACAGCAGCTGCTGCTTTTCTCCAGAACATGGGAGAGCTTTCCAGAGCTCTCAAGCAGCCATGTAATCATAGATGAACATGCCCACACCAACTAACACACTTTCAAGTAGCTTGGGTTTTAATTTTTCTTTTTTCAAAGAAGGACTCAGTGAGAGGCAGCTTTCAACAGGTGAGCCACCAGATGTGCCCTGTATCTCTGAATGCCTGGCTGCCTGAAGGGCTCATCCAGCACTTGTATGAACGTGATCTCTGTCTGAATAACTCTCATGGATACAGCTCCATCGTTCTCCAGCCCGATTTCCTCTCAGGTGACTTGGCAGGTGATGTACTGGGAGGAAGTTTGCTGGTCAGCACCTTTATTACCTGCTAACACTTAGCTCGGAGCTGAGAATTGCAGTGAGGCAAGGGCAGACACGGGGCAGATCCATTTGTTATTGCAACCGAGAGAAATCCTTGTTGGAGCTCTTTAGCCCCCCTTAGTTGCCAATAAGGCAGTAGCTGTGTCTCAGAGGATTAATACATATCCAGCGGCTATTTTAAGGCTCTAGGAGTGAGCGTGGTTGTTGGTGGAGGACTGACCCCGGCCCCGGGGGATGGCCCTGCCGTCACCGCACAGGCGGGAGTGACGGTCAGCTGGCCGTGCTGGGCGGGCTCTGGAGCCTTTGCACACCCCCAGCTCTAATCCCTCCCTGCCCCCAAATCCCGCCGAGCCCCGAGCGGCTGCGAGAGCTGGGTCTCTCTGCGGAGCTCCGGCACCAGCCTGTCGGGACACCACAGTACCTGTGCTTCTGCTCCTTGCTCTGATTTTGAAGCAGTGCTTGGTGCACGTAGGAAATGCACTTCAGAGGCTTAGTCCGGCATGGTGCTGTGGTCCCAAATGCCTCATGAACTCCTCATCCAGGGCTGTAGATGTGCTTTGCAGGCTTCAGCAGGAAAGCTGACTGATTTCAGTCTCTGGAGGCAGCAGGAGCACCTCTCCTGTCTTCAAAACAAATTGCTGAGAATCTGTAATGTGTGAGGGTCACCCCTCCTTTATAGACATCCTTGTGACTGCTGCTTTTTTTTTTTTTCCTTAATATTTCCAAGGCAAACAGAAACCCAAAATTGCTCCAGACTCTCTTGTGTGAGTGGGGATGCTTTGCACCTCACATGAGGAGGTCATAGCCCAAAGATGCTCTAGTGCCTAAGCTGAGAGGGGAAACAAATACAGCCTGGTATCCTCCCTTCAGCCTTCATGGGGGAGTGCTCTCAGTGCTTCTCCCTGTCTCATCTTGCTCCATCTTGCTGTTCCTCCCTGACAAGTTTCCCATGCTCTGTTTCGTCCTCTGAGTGCGCCTTGGTCACACAGAGAAATTGGCATTTTTCTCTGTCATTCTTGGCTCAAACATCATTACTGGAGCTCAAGAAGTCTGGTGCCAAGCACGGCTGGGCTCTGGAGCTGTTTTCTGCTATTCCCCAGCGCCCTTCTGTGATTGGTGAAATGGTCTGTCCTGACATGTGCTGTTAACCATCTCCAACATGTTCTCTGTTTCAGGTGGTCTAAGCACAGCCGTGGGTTATCCACTGGACACAGTAAAGGTACCCATTGGAGCTTTATTTCTTGACTTTCATTCATAGAATGAAAACAAAGAGGGCCTTTTGTTTCCCCCCCTCCTTTTCAGAAAACTAGTCCCATGATAATGCTTTATCTGCATTACCTCTGCATATCTCACTGTATTTGGTTGTGTTGTTTGTCTTTTGAAAAAACATTTAATTGTCTGGTGATGCTGTTTTATGGTTAATTATCTGGTTTGCTGCTATGGCATTTGTTGATTTATTTGTCTTTTAATCCGATATCTGCACTCTAAAATTGTCCCTGTATTCCTAGGTGAGAATTCAGACTGAGAACCACTACAAAGGATTTTGGCACTGTGTTCAGGAAACATACAGGACAGAAAAGGTGAGTACCTGTCACCAGAATTGCTGGTACCAGTTGCAGATGCCTGCTTTCAGGGAAGCAGAGCTGCCCCTGTCACTTTGGGGAGGATGGGCACCAGCTGCATACAAGCATCGGCTGGGAGAGGGGTCAGGGTGAAATTTAGCTTGGTTGATGAACTGCAAGGTGGAGTAAGTTTTTATTCAGCAATGTGCAGCCAGTGCTTTTGAGCAGATGCTTTCCCATGCCATTCGCCCTCAAAAGTCACCTTTCTCCTCTGTTTCCCACGAGGTCCGGGGATTTTACAAAGGTGTAACTGCATCGGCCCTCGCCATATCCGCGGTTTCTTCTGTTTCCTTTGGCACATACAAGAACTTCCTCTGTACCATCTGCAAGCTGCGATACGGGGCTGCAGATGCCAAGCCGTCCAAGCTGGATGTTTCCCTTGCTGGAGCTGCTGCCGGCGCTTCCCGGGTAGGTAAACAGCCCACGGGGAAAGCACAACAAGGGATCTTGTTCACAAACATAGGCGGCTGGAAAAGCAGGGAATGTTTTTTCGGTCCGGGAGGCCACACGGGGAGCCTGCAACAAGTCTGGTGGGTTTGTTTTCGCAGGGGAGGTCATGCTCTGCCCGCACTGCCCCCTCACTGGTCGGCTCCGTGGCGTGGCCGAGTCCTGCTGGGCAGCTCGTGCTGGATTTGGTTTGGAGCGCCAGGACACTTAAGAACATGCCATTAAAATGACACAGACCTTGGCAGCAAACGCAGAACAAGGAAGAAAAAACAACATAGGCAGCAAACTCCCCAAGTGGCTGCGACGGTGTGTTTATGTAAGAAAGACATAACTCTGAGTTAAAGCACAGGTCAGTGCTTTCCCAGCGGCTGCGCAAGCCTGGCACGGCACCCACCGCTGCAGGAATGGGCAGAGCACGGTGTTGCCTTGCCAGGACTTAAAACTCAACGGGGTACCACTGAGCAGTGATGCTGCCTGGCAAACGTGCAGGATCCTCAGACAGGGAGGCCAGGCTGGGTCCAGGAGCTGTTTCCCACAAGCAGATGAGGGTGAGCGTCCACAGGTGCTGTGAGTGCGGTGGAGCTCACCCCTTCACGCCGATGGCATGCGGGCCAGAAATGTGTGCCAGGTCACAATCCCCTTACAGAGCAGTCCAGATGGTCAGGTTTCTAGGTGTTCCCTAGCAGTCAGTGACTCAACATGGGCTAATTTTTTTATGGTCTGGATGGTCTTGCTTCAAATACAGATACAGATAAGAGCCCTGATGTACGCTTCCCTCTAGCTGAGGACATCCCCTTTCCACGCCCATCTGGTTTAGCAAGTAGTTACAGGTATTTCATATCCTGTGTGGATTGCTGCCTCGCCTTCCCCTCTGCCCAGTGCAGCTCACACACGTGTCCTGCTGCCGCTGGGTGGAACAGCGCAGGCAGGGGGAGGAGGCTGGAGCTTGCTGGAACTCGCAGACATTATTATCGCCTGAAAAGCTGGGAGACAAGAATTTACAGGAGGGAGATCAAAACGCCGTTTCGGTGTGAGGGTTAAAATACCATTCTCTGGTGTTGCAGGCTGTGTTGACAAACCCTAGCGAAGTGGCTAAAGTTCGGATGCAGACTCAGAGGAACCCAGACCCTTCCATCATGCATCAGCCTCTTTCCAAGCCAAAGTACCATGGGTCTCTGCACTGTCTGAAGGTTATCATCAAGGAGGAAGGTTTTGGGGGTCTCTACAAGGGCTGTTCTGCATTACTCTGCAGGGATTGCTCTGCTTCTGCAATATATTTCCTTTCCTATTCTGCTCTGTGCGACTGGCTCACACCAGATGGGAGAAATAAACCGGGTAGGTATTGGAAAGCATCTGGCATTACCTGCAAAAATGGCATATTTAGTCCCACACTAAGAGGGAAACCAGGCTCTGGGCAAACATCACCCAGTACCTATAAAACCTCACCCAGATCCTCACGAGGGGTTGCTCTGTGAGTGCTGGTTTTGGCCCCAGGGCTGGTGCCAGCAGGCTGCGTTCGAGGGCTTCACTGGCCCCACCTTGTCCCTGAGCAGCACCTGCTTCTCCTGCTGGAGGGGTTTTTACCACGCACTCTGGTGCCTCCAGTGCGGATATGAAACCCTGTTAATGCAGAAACAGGATAACTAAGAATGAAACATGGACAAAGCTCCTGGGAACCATCACGGAGCTCAGATAAGGGTCAGTCCAGAGCTTGAATATAAAGTCCAGGTGGAGAAGGCAAAGACACTTCAGGTTCTTAGTTGTGATTTGGCTCCTAAAAACAACTATCCACTTTGAGAAAAGATTGAATAGGTAACATTCAGCAAAAGAGCATCTCCCCAAGAATTATAAAAATTAGATCCATCTGAAGAGGGCGTGAGTGCTCTCAGGCTGTACCATATCTAGTTCACATGGTGTTCAAAGTGTCATGTGTGCAAAAATTCTCTGAGACCACTGGAAACACACAACTGCAATGGCTGCACAAAATAACTCCTGAAAAACATGAAAGCTACCAAAGTTTGGTGACAAATCTGAGATGGCTGGAGCCGAATGAGATGCAAGTGAACTGCCCTTCTCCCTTGACTCTCTCCTGCAGGTTTCCTCGTTGTGCTGCTTTCTGGTGGTTTTGCTGGAGTCCTGGCCTGGGGATTAGCTACTCCCATGGATGTCATCAAATCACGCATGCAGACGGATGAATCGGACCAGCACAAGTACAAAGGCCTGATCCACTGCGTGAGGGAAAGTGTGAGAAAGGAGGGGGCAAAAGTGCTTTTCAAAGGACTGGGTTTAAACTGCATTCGTGCCTTTCCCGTGAACATGGTGGTGTTTGTAACGTATGAAGGAGTACTGAGATTTACAGATCATTACATGAACAAAAAATAGCTTGTTCCACTCTGTCCAAAGTGTATTTTATTTCTTTATTTATTTGTAAGACAATATCCACAAACAACTGTTGAATTGATGGACAACATAAGAGGCACGGACATTTCAACACAAAGCTGATGATTGATGGCTTTGTTTTATTCTTATAGGATTACAAACTCATCAGGGAGCCCTGGCTTCATACACAACCTCCCTTTTATCTCATTAAGGTATTTAGACTGTGGCTGCTGCTTAGGCCCTTGAAACATTTGCAAATTTTTATGTTCTAACAAGCTGTTTGTCTGATCAGGGGTTTTTAAATCACGTAATTTTGTTTTCTACTGGCACAGAAAATGATCCTCACAACCAAAGGAAGAGCTGGGGGGAGTCTGTGTAAGATTTAACACTCTCCAGCGTGCGCTCTTTACATGCAATGCCTGCACCGCATTCACCGAGTGACTTACATATTTGTGCTTCAGGCTGCAACTTCCCCTTCCCAGCAGTAATTTTCCCAAAGTACTCTGCAATTATATCCCCTTGGCAGCAGCCGAAGCAGGAATGTCCTTTCCTTTCCCCGTTGCTCTGTAATGAGTGGCAGACACGGTCTGTTTACATAACTGCGCTCATGCTCTCGCTGCAGCGACGCCAGGCGCGGTTCCCGGCAGGCACGTGGTTTTCTCCCGGAGCCCCACACAGCATCGGCCTCTCCCGCAGGCCTGTGCAGCAGCGTCTCTGCGAGCTTGGCACAGCTCCGGAGGCAATCTGTTCTCAGCCTGGAGAGAAGCGAGGAATAGATGCAAAGCCTCTTTGCTTCACAAAGGAAAGGCTGCCATAAAATCTGTGTGCTGGCGGGGTTAGGCAAGTTAGAGGAGAGTTGCAAAGTTGTAGAGCGTAATCAAGATTTCCGGCTTTTAAAAGTGCATACTCTTCTCCCTGTAAATGGTGCTGTTAGGAGCAGCCAAATGTATTTTGCCAAAGGTGCACTTTGAAAGAATTTCTGACTTTTCTATTACTTCTTTTTCATTACTTTTTCCTACTTTCATTTCATGAACAAGTCAGTTGGAAAACCAACGCCCATGCTATTCTTAAGCAGAAAAACCCCTAAACCCAGAAATGTTAGTTTGCTCATCCTGCCTCAGGGGCCACATAGAGGCTTCTGTTTTAATCCCTGGATGATGACACTTGAAGCATTCTGGATCCAACCTCTCAGATTCTGCTAAAAATGCGTTTATTGGAGGGAAAGGGGAACACTGTATTTTAGAAGGAGCTCTCATGTTCAGGACCCTTCTGGTCAGCAGCTGATGGAATGGCTTTACTACACCGACAGCAGTTTTGCAGCAGACAGGACTTGCCAGCTGTCTTGGACATACAGAAAGAACTACAATGACAAGTTTAAAGATTTCAGGTGCTCCTAGACAAGAATAAAGGGAACCTCTTCTACCCTAAACAGAGACCACTAAAAAGCTCCACAACTGTCCTGAAATCTAAGCCTCCAACTGGCCTTTTAAACACATTCACAGCCATGCTATCAAACAAGCATCTTAACTCTTTCAAGGGTCTACCCAGCTCTTGCAGCTGATCCAAGAGCAGGGTTAAGAGACCAGGCTGGTGCACAGTATGTCACCCTAAGGGGAGTGAAATGAAAGACCCAACACTGAATTGGATTCTCTCCAAAACACTTATGGCCTCAGCAACCTACCACCCTGGTGACAGCTCTGGGTGTCAGCACCAAACTTCCTTTACTCAGAAAGTCCTTAAAACAGAAGATTTAATTAAGTCCTTGAGGTTTGGACTTCCTCTTAAGATAGCTCTTAAGAGTCTACTACCCTTGCCTCTTTCTACAAGGGATGCATTTAATTGGGTGGTGATTTATCCCTGCTCTGCCTGCATGTTTGGAATCATACTCCTTTATGCTGTGTTATTCTCAGCTGATCTTGTTCTCAGGCATTACATCCCCTGAACAGAGACAGTGAAAGAATGCCTGCAAAACAGACTGAACAACCATTTATTGTGAGGCAGCACTGACACCATCCATGGTCAGCCCAAGGTTTGAATATTAAATAGCTCATCTTTCCCAGTGTGCTCATGCACTCTGGTAACTAAAAATGTCTCCTCCTGTGGGTGTAACTGAACTACATTTGATTTCAAGGGAGAGGAATTACTGAGGAATTGTAAATATGAGTGGGAATAACTGCAGCAGCCAGTGCAAGGGGCTGAGAACTCTGAGCCTCGGGGTATTCAGCACCATATATAAGCAGGCCCTCATGTAGTCTGAACACACACTACATGAGAGGCAGATTGTATCTCCAGGCAGCTTATTTCAGAAAGATGAGGGCTTTGCAATCCATCCTGCTCAGAACCCTTTACTGGGAAAAACATCTACACAGTGTGTGGGTGACAACCTGAGGAGGAACTCGTGGCTGATACAAACAGCACCAGGTACAGGAACTGACTGTGTGAGTACAGTAAACACAGGCACATCAATTTGAACCAGTTTTTGTTTACTGACAGGACACACATTATGTACTTCACTACACACACCCCAAGCTGGGTGTTCAGCTTCTGGTTTTCAGCACTTGACTGCTTTATTTTCTGATTTGTATTATTGTGACCTTTAGCTACTCTAATGATCACAGAACTATTTATTTTGATAAATTAGCTAGCTGAAGGCCAGCCAACAGAAAGAAGGTACCACATTTGCTGTGCTGATTTGGGTTTACTTTGCTATAGCGACTGCAGTTGTGTAGATGATTTCTTTCAGCAACAAAGTTGGTGGCCTTGAGAAAAAAAATTCTTAGAAGTCACATTTAGGTTCAGGTTCCATGTGGCTGACAGGTCCCGTTTGCTCTGACAATGCTGATGGATATCCAGGTAGGTTTCAGCATTCCTCTCGGTGACTGTGGAAGCACTGTGGGAAGCTATTCAGAATCTGTGCTTTTGCAAAGAAATTGTGAGCACCGTGTTTCCACTCCAGCACCAGTTTTACACCAAACCTACAGAGGTGTCACTGCAAACAGGTCTTGTTGACCTTCCCCCATTCCAGAGCTGGCTGCTGTGCACAGGGACATGCAACATCCAGTCTGGCTTGTGACCAGGTCATCTCTGGACAACTGACCCTTACTAGCTCGCTCTGGGAGCAGTCTACCTCGAAGGGGGTTCTAAGGCACCCCGTTTCAGTACTTCAAAAAAAGGACCAGCTACATCAGATGACACATCAACACCTAAAAAAGTAGGAAGAGAGGTCAAAAACAGAGTAAGTGTAAATTAAGGCTTTAAAAAAATAGTAATAAAAAAGTAAAACAAAAGAAGTTTGATACAGACTTTTATCTACATTTTTATTACAATGAGATGAACAAAATGAGCAAATTGAGGAAAATGTAATGATCAATGCCTGATAACATTTCAGCATGCTTTTGGAAACTGCCTTGTCTTGACCTTTAAATGTCTCTGGGACATGACCCGTAATTAACAACAGATTCAGGAATTCACCAAGACTCCTCTGAGAAATTGTACCATCTCAGAAGCATGTTGGTATGAATTCATCAGAGGACTTGAAAACAGTGCTTGTTCAGCAAACAAATACTAAATAGTTTTGCTATCACTTTCCTTTCTAGCACTTTCAAAACATATTTCAACTGTTGTTATAAAATAATCCATCTGCTTATCTAGAATAAAATATGGTACTGTTTCTCCTACAGCATATTTCCCTTTGCTGAATAACAAAATTAATTCTTAGCTAATGAAATAAATCCAGCAGAACAAATCTGCATATATTTTAAACAAGAAATTTGCATTGCAAGTTTGTAAAAGCACTTTTAAAGTCAATTTAAGGCTTATCTTTTATGTATGGCTTAAAGATGACAAAGAGTAGACTGCAAGAACAGGAAGGTCATCATTAAAGTCTAAAGTAATTAAGACTTAGCTTATTTATTACTGGATTTAAGAAGCTGCTTTTTTCCCCCTAAGAATTGCTCCACTACTTCTAGAAAAAAAAAAGTTTTTCTACTCCTTGTTAAGCCCTTGCTGGCACTGAGATGCTTTGCCTGTGGGTTATGGAGACAGTCTCTGGGAAACATTTTCACTAATAAGCTGAAGTCAATGGCATTAGATGAGAGATGCCAGCTCACATAAACTGTAAAGAAAAAGACAAAAGCTAGGCCTTGCTATTTTCAGCACAAGTTTGAAACTCATGCAATAGGACTGGGTTTGCCTTGCACTTCTGCCTTTTCCTTGGTTCCTTGAACAAACATAACCAGGTTAACCCGCCTGGGTTATCTGCATCAAATAAAACCACCTTTGCTGAGACTATGCCTGGGCTAGCAGCTTTCCATTCTATACAAGACAGATCGAACAGTGTGCACTCAGCACTGTTCATGGAAAAAACAAATAGCTAATAATTTGAATTTTTCTTCCATAAATCATAGCAAAGACATTGAAGTTCTTTCAAAGAAAGGAGATGTTTAAAACACACAAGGTATTTTAACAAAGTATATATTTTTTTTCACTGGAATACATCCTGAAATAAGTATCCCTAGTTTGAACAACCTGGTGCAGTGAAAGAGGACAGACAGTACTAGAAGTATCCCTGCGTCCAGTGTGACTTCAATTTTCACAGCATGATTTAACACCTGTTATTTACAACTAGAAACTAGTATTTGCATTTCTATACTATCTTCCACCTGAGAATATCAAGGACCTGACAACCCCCTGATGACCTCCTCCCTCCAGAGGCATTCGGATCGGCTAAATAACTCCAGAAAAAAGCACAATGAGATTTCTGCAACTTGCCCAATGTGAAAGAGGAAGGTGATAGCAAGACAAGTCTGATATTCTTTCTCCAGTGTTCAACTCACAGATGTCCACTCTTTCTGTACTGATCCCACTTTGTAACATTCACTACTTTTTTGTGTGCAGCATGTTCTCAGTAGCCCAAGAGGACATACAGTCTAGTAAACCAAGGTACACAGTACAAAAGAAAATGGAGCTACTATTCATTAGTTTGAGATATGACCTCTTACCAACATATTTAAAACAATTTCCAAGTTAGCCTTTATCATCAAATGGAAATTTTATTTATATTTTCAACATGAAATACATTAAAATGCAATGTTGGGCTGACATACATGCTTTTCTGCAAGACTGATCAATTCTGTCTTGCATATTCTGATTTTAAATAGATACAAGTCCTATTTTAAACTTTTTCTGTACTCTGCTGTTCATGATAATTTACTCATTATTTATAAAGCACCGATTACAGGCTGTACATAACTAGGGAGTGATGACAAACAACAGAAGACAACAATTACTCGGTTGTGGATTATCAAGTGCTAAGTTACATACACATTTCTTCAAAATTCAAAAGCCAGTTTCCTTGGAGTCATGAACTGCTTCACAATTTCATCTGTGACCTGCTTCCTTCTTTCTTGATGAGATGCTACCAAGGGCTGCATTGTTTCAATAAGCACCTTCTTCAGCTCCCCCGTGAGCAATTCCCCACTGGTGTAAGCCTGTCAAGAAAGTGTTGGTTGCTGAACACGGTGCCATTCACAAAAAGACTCAGTAACCAGGATTTCTTTAGAAGACAGATTTGGATGTCTTAAAAATAAGCACACGCCTTAGAAGATTATCTGGTATCACTCTGAAAATGCAACTTGCAGAGTTGCTTGTTGCCTGTTGAAAGATTAAGGCAGCTGGGAAAGTTCATATGTGACAAGTTATTATAAGGACTGAATAAACTACACTCACAAGTTTAACTAGGAAATCCTGTAATTACTTGCAGGAAACTGCATAATTTCCTTAGCAGAATCCCAGTTCAAATAAACAGTCACTCTAAGCCTTTTATTTTTTTTTGCGACAACAGGTACAAATTCTCATATTTTTTCTCTCACTTTATTTGGGTAAGAGACTAGATGTGATTAAAATATCCTTTTCATAGCAAAGACACTCAGAATCTATGTTCACGCTGTAGTCATATTCACAGCTGGTAATCCACTCCATTGCTCAATGCTGAGATGCTTTAGCTTAGAAGCACAGGCTAAGTGTTATTGGTTCAGCCACACTGAGAAACCACAGCTGGGGCAGTTCAGCTATATTTGAAATGACAATAGACATGATAATCTTACCTCCTCTTGTCATCAAGCCATTTGCAACACCTGTTCAAGGTGTAAATGCTACTGATGTTCCCTCAGCAGGAGTAAAATACATTAACAGGAGCAAATGGAATTGCAATTGCAATTGGTGGGTTTTGGGGTGTGTGCGCGTTATTTTTTGCTTGCTGGTTTGTTACAAAAACACCAACGTTGCTTCCTCTGAAAGTGTCCTCTGGTGCTACAGCTGAAGCAGCTGCACTGATGCTGCTACAGTGGGCAAGTTCATGTTTTCTATTCAGGTTCTGAGGCACCCCTGCAGCGAGCTGCAAGCTGTGGGCCAGGCTTTGTGCTCTGCAGCAGAGTTAGGCTGACACTCTTGCAGTGGTTGGAGAGTAATGAAACAAATCTCTTTTAAGTCAAATGTGTTTCAGGTTTCCATAAGGAATTTACAACAGCATGGGAAAGAGTAGCTATCCAACCCTGCTCTTGTGTGGGAAGGAGTAGAGGGCTGGAGAAGAATCTGCAGCTCTTGACTTTCTTGCAGCGGTTCCCAGCAGGAGAAGGATGATAAACCAATGTGACACGGGTGTTAGGTAGTGGAGCTCCTGCCTTCCAGAGAACACACACCACCTAGTACTGGTGATGAAGAGAAGGGAAATGGCTTCCTACCAGCCCTGGGGACAGAAGTCTGCCAGATAGGCTTCAGGAAAATACAACGTGTATGAAGCAGTTTTTGCCTGGGATCAGTGAATCAGTTCCTCAGAGCTATTAAATTTCTTGTGATGATAAGAAAAAACCAAAAACCAGCAAGCTTTAGACATGAGCTTTTGTAGTTTTGCAGAGTTTTAGGTACCTTACAATGAGGAACCAGCAGAGTGTATTATACAATTAAAACAACACTAAACCCAAGGTGGCCTCATTTGAATGGTAGGGAAGATACTGTCCTACAAAGTGTTGGAGATTCCTGTGAAAACACTAGGGATTTTTGTCTTTTAAAGAAGAGGCAGATTGGCCTGTGAGAAAGAACATTGCAAAGAAATAAAAACTGAGATACTAATATTGCAGCTTGCAAGGGATGGAGAGCATGAGAATTAACACCAAGATTACCCCTCCCTGGAGAAGGTTCACAGGAGGACTGAGTTACAGCTCTGTTGAGGGCTGAGACTGTTTCTCCTTGCAGCAGGTAATGAGTAACCCTGTCTCCAGTTTGGTTACTCACCTGCTTCAGTTGCTCGAGCCTGTCATCATCTTCCAGGAAGAAAGTCAGGTACATAAAGGACACATCAACATCACAGTTGCCTCCGTACTTCCTGTGCTCCTCGATGGTGTCCCTGCCTCCCGAGAAGGCGTGCTTGTTAATCTGAAACAACACCAGGAGCTCTTGCTGTAATTCCCACTGCATTTGGGATTACTTTAGTGCAAACAGAGATGTGTCATGATCTTCCAAACTCCTTATTAAGGATTAGCTGAAGAATGAGTGGGACAAGTTAATGCAGAGCCTCAGGACTGAAAAAAGGAGGTCATCAGAACCCAGCGGGGAAAAATGGCTACACACATACTCCTCAAGACTGCACAATCAGAACAAAAATTAAGTGAAAATTAAAAATAACCTACCCAAGACTCAGTCAAAAAAGTTTGAAGTTCCTTTTGCTGAAGCTGTTGGATAGAATTTGTGTTTACAGGAAATGTACTTCATGTAACAAGAAATAACATATTTTCTTAATCAAGAAATTAATTTTGAAAGAGATGAAGAAGGCATGGAAAATCCTGCCGGAATCCTAGAGAGAACCTAATCTCCTCTTTTTGGGGAAGAGGAATACAAGACAAAGCAAAGTTAAAGATTGCAGAAGTCTGTCTAGAATGCTTAAAATCAGACCGATGCCCAATTGTTCAGTCTAAAAATGGAGTATTTGCTGACATCCTCCCTCTTTTTAAGCATAGTTTCCTATAGGCAGATGAAAGGCACTTTTGAACAGATATAACTGCTAATCTCATCCCCAATAAATTCAGAAGACACTGGCCTATTTTAAACATTTAAACATATGTAGAACTCTCTGAGGATGCTAATCTTCCTACAAATTTAAAGAAAATAAATTGCTAAGTGGAGGAAAAAAACATTTCTTAACCATATGCTGAGCTTTCATTTAGCTCTTGTATCTTTTGAGATACCATAATCAACCTGCCAAGAGACACATTTGCATATGAAGTAGGTTTTTTTTTTAGTTCTGGTATCTAGGAGCTGTTATATATTTACAATTTATGAACATTCCTACTATCTGTATAGACTGTCTAGTGCTTTTTTGAATCTCTCCAACCACCATGTTACAGATTAAGTCTTGTGGCAACGAACTACGATCAGAAATGATGCACTGATAAATATTTTAAGGAAATTAACTGCCATGTGCCACATTACATCTATTCTTATACTGTAGGGCAGCCTGAATAGCTGTCTCAGCATCTGTAAAATGAAGTTTTTACACACTGTTCTGCACTGACCTCTCTCCTTACTAGATTTTGTAAGCCCGTATGAAATTTTTTCGATACTCTTTATCTCTACAGTTTGTCCTCTTTCTAAACTGAGAGGGATTAAATACAATATGCCAGGTGAAGGCATTTTTTTGTTGAAACACAAAATGTTTCCTTTCTTAATCTCGAATTAATTTTTTTACATATTCTGGCACCTACTCATTGACTGAGGGTTTCAGTGACCTATCCATAGTGATGCACTGATTTTTTTCCACCTGAATTTCTCTGAATCCCTCAATATGTCTACAGACATAAAATCCAAGCAACACTTTATAGGAAAACAAACAAGTAATGGAGCTGTAACTTGCTGATAGGTGGGGTAAGAACAGTTTTTTTAAAATGCTCCATTCATCTCATTGGATTATCCAGAAGCTTGTCAGCCTTTCCCAATACATAGTGATTTTTTATCTTCTACTACCTGTAAGTTTTGAACCTCATTAATTAGCAATGTACCAATAATCTGAAAAATGCTGTAAGCAGTAATTTTTTTTGTCCAGTGTAGCATTATCGTTTTAACCTTCATCCATGACCAGAAGTCACCTTCCCTACTCTATCTTTTTACTTATTTGCTATAACAATATTTGGTCTTTCACTCGAGCTCTATTTCCATAAAGACTTTTGTCTTGTTTCTGATGGGCTTCAGAAGCTGAAATAAATCTCAGTTTGTCCACCATTACTCAGTACTTGACATCATGTTCTGGATTTTTCTTTATGCTTTTAAATATTCTGAGTAGCTAAAATTATTTTTTTATTTTTCCAAGTAGTTTAAAGACAGCAGAATTATGACTGATGAACTCGGATCTCTTTGCAGATTACAAGTTACTTGCCGGGAAAAAAACATGGAAGAATGTTACCAATATTACCATTAACCATGCATTCTCTGTTCTGAAATGACACTTTTTCTAAAAAGCAACTCTGTAATTGTGCAAATAAACTGGAATTATTATAATCCAAACACATGAAGAATTCCAATTCTTCAAAACAGTACTGTTTAATCAGTTTCTGCAAAAGAGAATGAAGTGTTATGAGGTGGCTGTAGAAGAGTCCAACCACAAGAGAATTAATCCAAGCCTGCCCAACAGAAACAACATAAATATCTTTTCTTCTTGTTTTGACAGTTATTTCATGTCTGATATCATGCCTATAAATTCTTTCCCAGGGACTGATTTTTATTTAAATACCACAACACAGGCAAACTTTTGCCAAACTAAATCATCTGACACCAGATAAGAGTGATCTTCCTTTGAACTTGGAAACAAACTAGGAATACGCTCAGATAGAAGAAAATACCCCTTCTAAAACTGCGTTGAAATTCAGCATAATGTTTATTTGTGAACTGGAGTGAGCAGATTTATTTGTGAATTGGCAGCAATAGATTCCCAAGCAGCAGGGAAGGTCTGACCCAGGTTGTAAATAACACTGTGCAACGTTTGGTGCTCCCAACAAGGACAGGCAGTCAAGAAAAAGCTGTTTGCTAGATTTACATCATGGCCTGTCAGATTTCAAAACTATGACAAAATAATATTTATTTTAAGAGCATGAGCCTTCACAGCTCTTATTCTTACACCACTGCTCTGCAGGTATCAGAAAAACAAACACGTTTTGTACATTATCCCAACTAATATTTGTCCTGTCAGACTAGCTGGTAAGGCAAAAGATCATATTTCATAGTCTAGCTAAATTTGCATAACTCAGTCAATTCCTGGAGATGCTTTGCCATGAAATGTAAGGAAAAAAAGATTCATATATGTTCAAGGAAAACACTAAAAGTTGTCATTGTAACCAGGAGGGCCACTGAAGGTGGACAACTGGGGAGGATATCAAAGCAGTGTCAGGTAGGAGCTGTGGGCCAACCTCTGCAGCACTTTCTGGTGAAGTTGGAGACTATTTCTACTTATATGGTACCTATAGACATGGTTTAGTGGTGGACTTGACAGGGATAGATTTATGGTTGAACTCCACGATCTTAAGGGTCCTTTCTGACCTAAATAACTCTACGATTCTATGACCACCACTCCTTTTCATTATAAAGCTTTGTGCTGTCAGGCTTTGCAGGTCCTTACCTTTGTCTTGATTTGTTTGGGTGTATCAGTGAGGAAGATGGAGGAGTTTGGGTCACTAGCACTCATTTTGGTCTGTGCTCCTTGCAGCGCTGGGAAGAAGACTGAGTGGAGTAAGGCTGGTTTAGGCTGTCCAATTCTCGGTGCTACATCACGGGTCATTCTAAAGTAAGGATCCTAAAACAACCACCAATAAAAGCACAGAATAAAGTTGAAAAATGTGATTTGAAAGCTGATTGGTGCTGACTCATTCATGTCTTAAAAGTGATGTCAAAAACCCAAAACCTGAAAAAAACAAACCGTGAAATGTTCCAGAACCTACTTCCAACCCAGTTCATTCAGAGGAGCAACAAACAAAATCCCCCTTTTTCTTTTCCAGAGTGCTGTGCACTCTGATTCCCTTAAGTAATAGGCATATTTACAAAATTTTACATGAATTCAAGTAGTTGCTAAAACTATGCTTAATATGCCTGGAGATGGATGCAGCCTATGATGAAAGCTTTCTCCCAAAGCATTTTAACAACAAACAGAGAATCTGAACTAAACTGGTGATCAAGCTGGCAGTGCTGTGCTGATGATGTGACTTAAACCAAAGTGCAATAATATTACTTCATAATATTCTGGCTGTTGAATATGATTACATCATCTTCCAGTGTCTGTCCCTGTGACTAAAATAGCCAAAGATTCAGACAGTGCAGGATGTGATTCCTAGAAACACTACTTATTTAAAAAAAACCCTATTACTCTCATTTGTATCTGATGTTCTTCCAGCTCTCTCTATAAATCTGAATTGTTAAGGTTCTGTAGCCTTTCAGGCAAACTATTTCAATGCTTCTTTATTCTTACTGAGAGAGGGTTTTTCTCCATGGTTCAACAGAAATCTCTTGTGCTGCAAGTTGAGCTCATTCCATCTTGTCCAAGTTACCATGGAGATGGCCAAAAGTTTCTTCCTATCCCCATGTCAGTGTGCTTTTGCATAGATGTTGCCGTCTTTGCTTTCCTAGATGTCAGCTCAGTGTGAACTGAGTTGAGATCAAGAGAGATGCAAGACTGGATGAATACATGATTGCTGGGTTAAGCCTTCATCTTTTCAGTCTTTCAGCTTCTATCCCAGAAAGGTGCTTGCAGGAATGTTTTACAGATGCTTCGAGACACCACCATGAAGCTTGAATGGTACAATACAAAACCAAATCCATGAAAACCAAATTAAGCAATATGATTTTCTTACCTGGTCAATAGCACATGGGATAAGACACTGAATGTTCTCCTTGCCATTGAAGATCTGTGGAAACGATGAACTGAAGGATGGAGCAGCTTGGATAGCAGGAAAGCTGATCTTACCTAAAAAACATGTTTGGAAAAGCTAAGCAATCAACAGAAGCAGTGATAAATACAGAGAATTTTTTGCAACATGTAAAATGCACAAGTGAATCATCCAGATACTTAGTTGAAGACCAAGCTCTATCTTTATCAAGCATTGTTGCCTTATCTGAGGAAACTTTTTCATCTTTACCTTCTGCAATGTCAACAAACCTTCAACTGACAGAGAAACTAATGACAAAAGGCAAGCTGTGACTACACTGACTTCAGAAAGAGTTCATCACCGCATACTCTCTTGATCACTGAACTATCTACCCTTTCCAGAAACACAATTGACTAAGCTTCTCATTTTTTTTCACTTTGTGAAAGAACAGCTACAGTCATTACATTTCCCCTAACTCTCAGAAGCACTGCTATGTGCACGCTGTACCCACGAAGCGTCTCAGATGCGCCCAGTTTTCTTTTTTATACGGGGCTTAATCACAGCGTGGCCAGCCTGCTTCCCTGATCAAAATCCTATCAGAACAGAGAGCAAGTAGCAGACTTTTCCAAACATGTGATGAGGTCATTATCATGAAGTCATTACCATCTTTTATTAGAACACTGCTAAAACAAGTGGAAATCTGTTCCTTGGTTACAGTAAAGGCTGAAAAGCTGTCAGTGGCTCAATCACTGGATGAAGAATGATGACAGTGCTCACAAACATCCAGGATTTAATGCCATTTTTACACAGAATCCTTTTTTTTAGCCATGTGACAGAAACCTGCAACTGCAGTGAAGTAAATGGGAGACATGCGTTACCCAGCACCTTGATAATTTAGGCTATTCAGCACTCAACTTTTTTCATATATGTAAATGTGTATGAGTATTAATGCAACTTTTTCTGACAATTTTCTTTATAAATTTGGCATAGAAATTTCTAGGAGGTAAAATTGTCCATAGCTCCAATTACTGTAACAAAAGAACAAAAAAAGAAAGAAAAAGAGAAAGTATCTCTGTTTTGGACCCTTCAAGATTCATGTTTTGTACTTAGCTCTTACTAAAGTCAAAAAGGTAGACGTCATGATAGAAATTTCATTGTAAAGTGTTTTCTGAAAGAACAACAATAACATCAGAATCAGAATCAGCCTAGAGACAGGATCTTCCTGCTTTTTCTGTCTATTTCATGAGTGGCAGACACTAATCTCCTTAAACTATTACTTAAAATAGCTCAATCAAAAATGAAAGCAAGCATTGTTTCTTGTAACTCATACGATTTCCTACCAATGCAATCACTGTCTGTAAAGCCAAAGATTCCTTTCACTTGGTTAAATGTGACATGCTTCTGAACTTTGACAATGTTTTTGTAGAATCCGGCACTTGTCCTGTGAGAAAAAAACGTGTGGAAAAACGAAATGAGAAGAGGAGGAGAGTGTATGTACAAACTTCCACTGCAAAAGCTGAGAACATAAAAAAGCCTGCAGGATTAAATCTCACTGTTTCATTAAATTTCACTGGTTTTGTGGCCCATTGAGATGATAACTAGAGAATTATTTACAAACAGGAATTTTATGCCTTGCAAGTTTAATTTATTCTCCCCTTCCCTCAACAATTACTAGAAATATTTTTTTTTTTCGCAAGTAGCTGTCTAAACCCCGAAATATTTTGATTCGGAAACGGTGCCAAAATGCCTCATGGAGCCTGAAGTTTACTTATGCTTCTCTGTGAACTCTGACAACTTAAATAGATCACATAATCTGTATTGCTTGATATCCCCCGTGTGTATCCCATACAAGATAAACTCTTTCCCTCTGAGATGGCAGTTTCAATAGCAATTTCTTTTTCTTAAGTCTTCTTTAAACTTCACTCAATAATCTTTCATGCTGTATTATTAAAATAATTGATCACAACAAGTCGCTGCAATGCCTTCCGTTAATGCAGTAAAGTGTAAACACGTCTGAGAGATTTTGACACCATCTTAAGCAAATCAGTCTGGAAGTTTCTTGGTGGTTTAGGTATTTTTACACTTTAGCTGGTTTAACATATTTTTCATAATTTACACATTGCACACACAAGTATTTGTTCATATGTTATACAGGAGAATGACAACAGTACATATAAAATGTTAGACAGCAGAAAAAACAATATGTTTCTATTTTAAGTGTTACAAAACTTGTCCTGAAGCTTTCAAATTTAGATACACTTACTAAAACATTGCTGACTCTCAAAGTAAGAGAGAAAAATAGACACTTTTTTCACTACAATACTCTAAAGAAATTTATACTTACCCTAAATAGTCTAAATCCGAAAATATAAAGGTTTTGTTGATGTCAAAACCACATGCAATGATGTCTTTTGCATTTTCTCTAGCATATTCATATGCCTTCTCAATTGTCATGTCCTTCCAAAGGTATTTTTCATCATCAGTTAACTGTATTACCAAGGGAACATCAAACACTTCTTGCAGCCACCTAATAGAAGCAGATATATTTTATCCCAAGTAAGTTAAAATGAAGATGTAAGTCACACAGCTAAAATATTTTTATATATTTAAACAAAAGATACATAAAGAGGTCTGCTCTTTTCTTTGTATGCATATGAAGTTATATTTATGTGAACAGATAAAATGTTTTATACAGATTATAATGACAATTTACCCGGAAAAAAGACTCACGCTTGCTGTTTCCTGTACACATGACAGTGGTCACCAGTTGCAGAGGAAGCAGAACTCAAAGAGGTTTCAGCTTTCTGAGCCCAATGTCTCTGTGCCCTGCTGCTGCAGGCACCACCTTACAGAGTAATGTTACTGAGTCTTGTAACGAACTGGGTTTTAGGAACAACAAAAATTCCAAGGAGTGCCACATGGCTGAGGGGGTAAGGAAGGGGGCTTTATGGTGATGCAGGGATTGTGATCATTTGAATGAAAGGTAAGCCTGAATTAAGTTCATTAATATTCACCTCACATAGTCAGAACTCCTTGCAATGTACCATTTTGGCAGTTTCACAAGCCATGTTCAACGTTTCCTTTGAAAAAAATGCTTTGATTAACACAAATGGTAGAAATAGCTTACTTTGTGAACATAAATGGGATAAGATGACCAACATGCATTGCCTGAGAGGATGGCCCTCTGCCTGTGTAAAGGTAAAAGGGCTTCTTATTTTCATAAGCATCAAGTACTTGGTCCATATCTCTAGAGAAAAAACAGAGAAAACATGATACAACTCTTTAGTAAGAAATATCCACAGCAAAAAGCCTTTATTCAAAATTAGAGTGCTTTTAAAGCCCAAAGTATTTATAAATAAATTACAATATGTTAAGTGTCCTAGAAATAAAAAAGTTCTTGTTTACTAATATTTTTTATTTAAGAAAAGCATTGTCTCCTTCAGTCTCCACGGGGAAAAAAAAAAACTCAAAGAAAAATGAAACCAAAAATGAAAATTTAATGTTGAAATTGTGCAACTTTTAAAATTATTTCATTGGATAATAATCTCTAGGGCCTAGAAGAACAGCCAGGCATCATTTCTCAAATAGGTTCAACCAGCCAGCTTAGCTGACCTCTGGTGGAGGTCATGCCCTCAGCCATGCTCAGGTCCTTCTGTGAAACCTGCTGGTGCCACAGCCCCAAAGCCCCTGGGTGCTAACAATTAAACAGTGAAGGTCACTGGCAGGCTCACGCTTAAGATTATTCCCTGAGCCTTTTCTATGCCACAAACAGATGCACAGGCCACAGGAGCCCTGCTGAAATCACCAGTGGCACCTGGAGCTCTCTGCCAGGTCACTGCCTCTGGCTGCTGATGCAGAGTCAAAATGAACCTGCACTCTGTGCACATTTCTTCAGTTTGGGATTACTGAGGACATATCAGAAACCCACGCAATCAAGAGTTTCAAGTGTTGCCAGGGAAAATCTGCAGTAGTTGCTAATTTCAAATGGCACAGTTGGTTTGCCTTGGTATAAAAGCACATGGTCTTTGCCAGTAACAGGCTTCTCCCAATAATTCTCACAGGAAGTCTGCCTAACAGGACCTTTTGAATTTTAATAAAAGAAAATCTCACCTGTGGGAAAAAAAGATTCCTCTACGTAGAAAGTGGTGAGGTTTTTGCCCAGTAGCTCTTTCTATTCGATTAATCAGATCTGTGTCAATTTTACTGCTGCCAAACCGAACTATAATCATAAAATGTTAAAGAAAAAAAATTAAAATAAGCACAGAATAGCTACAACCAGATCTTGGAATACCAAGAACATACCAATGCAGGCTAGATTAAGAAAGACATCTTCAAGTCAAAATGGCTAGATTTTCCTGATTCTTGTCTGAAGTCCCAGCAGTCACCTCCAGTATTAACTCTCTGCTAGGAGGCTCAGCTCATTCACAAGACGCAGTATTTCTCCATCCACGAATTACTATAATTGCAGTCTCCTTACAGCAGAAGCACTGATATTCCAAGCACAAAACCCATGCTAAAGTAACACACTCAGACCACCAACTTGGCCTCTCTAAGCCATAAGATAAAAATGCCTATGAGGCTCTGAATGTTTCTCTCTTGATGTCTAAATTTTCTGCTGTCAAACAACATTGTCTTCTGCTTTCACTCAGACAACATCACCCACCCCAATTACTCTTCTGCAAACTTAATTCTTCTTTAATATGTATATGATTGCAGACACTGCTCCCCTCAAGAGGCTTGAAAAGGAAATGCATAATACTCTTCATGGCAATCAGTAAGACTTACAACTCGGTGGTTTAGGAAAGGTTGTGACAGAGTAAAACAGCAGTATTTTTCCTATTCCAAATAATTCTTGGATCCTAATAATCAGGTCAATGCTCTATGATTTGGACTCGTTCAAAAAAATCTATACAAGAGTCTACTGTTTGCTACTATTCTGCTCCATTCAACATTAGAACTATTCAACATTGCACTAATAAAATGCAAAATGCATCACAAAATGGCAAATTCTAATCTGGATGAATGCTAAAAGGAGACCAAATGAGCATGAAAATGATTCAGCACATCAACAGCAGCTGGTAAGAGGCTAATCTGACAGAAACAGAAAACATGAAAATGCCCCGATTAACTGGGACTAGCTACCCTAGAAATATTCCTGAACTGTCATAGAAAGTGATTAGAAAGCTCTCTGGTGTATAGAACACTTCACTGGAAATGCCTAAATATCTTTATTAAACATTCACAGGCTGCCCAACTCCCTTTTCTTTGCTAATCTTCATCTTTTCTGTTAAACAAATGGGTAATTTTTCCCTACCTATTTCCTCCTATTCGAATGTTCAGAACATCTTAGGCTCTCTGCTCACAAAGAATCTGCCTTTCTAAACAGCTTTTGACAAAGACACAGTCTCCACTCCTAAACAAGCTTTAAAAAACTTCCTAGTGTGCTTTTCATCTCTGGTGTTCTAGCTTTTACCAAAAGACAGCTTTCAACTCACTGTGCATAAGAAGTCCTGAGAATTGCCATTTTCAAAAGCATTTTTGCATTTGCTGAAAATTCATTGTGTACTTTTCCTCTTTGTCATTGCCCTGTTATATCTACGTGGAGAAATGTATACCCTAATATTTGTTATACAGTAACTTTGGTGACCAGGCCAGCCTCGATGATCTCTGAACAGTCATGACAACTGGGAGAGGCTCCTGGAGGCTGGAAGAAAGCAAATGCCAATCCTACCTTAAAGAAGGGCTAGAAGAAGGAATTGTGGAACTACAGGCCAGTCAGCCTCACCTCAGTCTGTGAGCATGTGCTGAAGCAAATAATCCTGGAAATCATCCCCAAACATTAAAGACATGAAGGTGACTGGTATTAGTCAGCAAGGATTTATGAACGGAAAATCACGTCAGACCAATTTAATAGTCCTTCTACGATGCTATTACTACAGCCGAGGTGAGGACAGTGAATGTTGTTTATCTCAGCTTTAGAACAGCTTTTGACACCGCCTTCCATCTCACTCTCGCAGGTAATTGATGAAGTCTGGACTAGGCAAGTGGACAGCAAAGTGAACTGAAAACTGGCTGAACTGCCAAGCTCAAAAGGTTGTGAGCAGCAACACAAAGTCCTGCTGGAGCCCAGAGCCCAGTCTCAGCAAGTGTGCAGGTGAAATAATCCTGGGAGGGGTGGCTGATACAGCAGATGGCTGTGGTGCTATCGAGAGGGACCTCAGCAGGCTGACAAGAATCTCATGAAGTTCAACAAAAGGGAATGCAAAGTCCTGAATTTGGGGAGGAATAACTCTGTACACTGGTACAGCAGGGGGCCAACTGGCCGGAAAGAAGAAGGACCCTGGGGTCTCAAGGTCCTGACATGGAATTGAATATAGCCTGTAATGCACTTTTGTGGGTTGGATGGCCAAAGGCCTTACTGGCTGCATCAGGAACACTGCAGCCAGAATGTCAAGGTAGGTGATGCTTTCCCTGGATTAAGCACTGAGGAGACACTTCTGGAACACTGGTTCTGGGCTCTGGCATAAGAAGGACATGGATATGGCCAGCAAAGGGCCACGAAGATGAAGGACTCAGAGCACCTGTCATACAAGGAGAGTTTGAGAGAGCTGGGATTGCTGAGCTTGGGGAAGGCTTAGGAAGGATCTTATCAATGTGTATAAATATGTGATTAGGGGAAGTGGAGAGGAAATAGAAAAAGACAGCAGCAGACTTTTCTTAGTGATGCCCAGTGAAAGGACAAGAGGCAAAGGGTACAACTTAGAAGAAATTCCATTTAAATATACAAAACCCCTTCATACTGTGCACATGGTCAAATACTGGGATGTGTTGCCCAGCGAGGTCATGGGATCTCCATCCTTGGAGATTAAAAAATCCCACTGGACAAGGTCCTGAGCAACCTGCTCTAGATGACTCTGCTTCGGGGAGAGGGGCTGACTAGAGGATCTGCAAAACTGCCCACCAACTTCAACCATTTGGTATCACTTGCAATATTCAGCTTACTGAATTATCAGCATGGTTAGCATACCAAGCTCTTTCTCACTCATTCCTCTGGTCTTTGCTCATGCTCAAACAAACAAATTTCTAGGGATGTTCACGTCTAGTACCTAGCTAACAGAACCCTTCCTCCCAGATTATCTTCAGGCTGTTTTGTTGTGCTGCCATACACTTAAGTGCACATCTAGGACAACCCTTTGAGAAGACCTCTTTCAATTAAAATAGTGATTTCATTTCTTCTGTGTTTATGATTAAACACAAGCACAGTGACAACTTTCTCAGGTACCACTAGTAAATAAACAGATTATAGGTGGCACAAAAATTTCTCTTAAGGCAGGAGCTGTCAAATGTAACAAGTTCATGGACAATACCTTTTATTGTTATTTAAAAAAAGGGGACGAAAAGAAGGAAGCTTATCAATAACAACCAGCAACTGCTTCACATCCTGAAGTGGCTAGGCTAGCAGTCTTTTCTGAAAAATTTCACACGTTTTGCTCATAAATGAGCAAAATGACTCATTTATCCAATTCACCAATCTGAGAGTAGTATGAAGAAGAAAAAACTGTTTAGGCTAACCCACCTCTGCTCTAAGGAAGATCAAAGGTCTTACATACACAGTTACTGGAAAAAGGGGCATGAACTGATTTATAGGAAGTTGTTTTTAGGAAGATCCTGAGATTGCGCCAACACAATTGTGCAATTGCTCCTTTTCTAAAATGCTCAGAACCCCTCCTTCCAAGAAAAAAACCAAATCACTTCTCTGTAACTCCTATGCAAGTAACAAGATGATGAGAGATCTTATCCACTTCCAGATTCTAATAAATATATCTTTTCGTTCTCTCACTCTGACCTATATTTTTCTTTGCACACTTCTCCCTTTCCAACTTTTTCTTTCTCCTGTTACTTCCTGCAAAATAAGCCAATGTGTGCATACCTTGGACTTGATCTCACAATAACATCACAAAGAGTTAAAATAATGCTGACACAAGCAACTGTCCCAAAAGCAAATATATGATTACTGCCACATAACAATGTATGCTCTATTGTGAGAAAAAACCACTAAGCAGACCTCAGCAATGTACAGCTGAGGTACTAAACATGAACTGAAGATTGACAATAATGAAAAAAAAAAGGAAAAATAGAGAAATTAATGAATAGTTCTCTCACTTGTTTCCATGCTAGACTCAAACAAGTTATTAAAATAGCAAACTGTAAAACCAATAGAGAAATTACCTAGACCTCTGTTTCTTAAATTACAAAACTTTGCAAGTTTTGTAACAACCCTGTCTAAAACATTTTCCATTACACTGCATGTTTTTGAATGAGCTGCAACCCCTTCCTTCTAGCCAGCACTTGGCTGCCTGTGTCTTCTGAAGAAGTCATTAGACTTAATAGATTTCTGCATTAGTTTTGGATCATTCCCGCCCTCTCTAATTTATAAGCGATGTGAGGGGAGGGTAGGAAGAATCCTTCAGCCTGGTCAAAATGCTCTTCTGCATCCCAGCCACTGAAGATGCAGATACTCAGTCACAGTGGCCTCGTCAGTGTAACTTCTAATAACAGTTCTCACACCAAAAAACAAACTGCAAGTAAAACTTGGATTTTGAACTTAGAAGTTCTTTGCAAAGTATTTAAGTCTTTCATAGAAAAACTCCACCTGGACATTTTCATCTCTTACAGCAAATTCTTTAGACACGGAAATGCTAAGATTAGACATAAATTAAATGTTACCTATGATGTTTTGATCTGGATTTGTTATGATGCCTTGCTGTTTCTGTGGTCATTAGGATCACTTTACATAAATTCCTTAGTAGCAGTGAAGGAAGAGCTATACCTATGAGCTTGTCATAATCCACGCCTTTAGCGTTCGATGTCTGCACATTCCAGGGATCCACCAAATCCTCATCCTCTTCTTTAGTTGTACCATTGTTTATTAATAAAAGATCTTTTGGAGGCAAGCCTGCCTGATAATCTTGTCCTGTTGTTGTTTTATATGACAGTTTTAATGATAAGAGCATCCTCACTGCTGCATCAATTTCATCCTGAATAAAGGAAAAAATCCAAACAACTGTTTGATTAAACATACTCAAAATAGACAATTACATTAATGCCCCAACCTTTCAAAATCCCACATCCATGCTTTGACCTGAATTGCATCATTCAGAAACTCTAAACTCTGTTTTATTTAAATGTTTTCAGCATCAATGTCAAATGTAGAAGAAAAGCAAATACTTAATCATTAGAATATAAATCATTACCACTGCCAAGACATTTAAAGCACCTCTCTCTTGCTTTTCAATTTCTGCCTAGGAAAAAAATGCTTGCTTGCTTTTCAGAGGTATAACCAGCTCAGCACTTTTACCATAAATTTCTAAGGTATATAAATAAAATATAAATTATTATCTAGTTTACTTTACAATGCTTTTAGTGGCTCACCTTAAAATAATTTATTCATTACAATTCATTGACAGACTTGAAGACAAACTAGAACAAAAAGTTATGGTTATGACCTCTCTAATATAAAGTTATTGTAAAATCTCATGCAAGCAATAAATAGAACACCACTTTATTTGACTCTCAGTTTTCAAGGCTTACTCCCACAGGCAATACATTAAGAGAGCCCATATTAAAACTGAGCTCTCCTTGCCAATATAGTGATAACAGAATAGGGAACCTGAAGGAAATGGCAAATGACTGAATTATTTAAGGGAGATTAAGCAGGGACTGTCAGTACAGTTACAGGAAGACATATTTGCTAATGTCTACAATAATGCCTGGAGAAAAAGATTTTTATGAAGCATCTAAAACCAGGGAAGAAAGCATGTGACATAAATTTACTTGAGAAATAAATGCCTCAGATCCTGTCACACGGCACGGCAACTGGATAAAGCAGACTTCTGAGCCTATGACTCTCTTCTTACCTCAGGAGTAGAAATTTCGGTCTTGCTAGTGACTACCTTGCTCCAGGTATGCCACAGTTCACAAAATGGACATAAATAGTTTTTAACAAGAGTTTTTCTCATCACAATGCAAAACAGATCTTAGAACAAAAAAATTCTTCAGCACTCAAAGACATACCTAAACTGAAAAAGAACGGCTTCAAAACGTGAAATGCAAATACCTTTGGTGCTTTTCCTGCTTTCAGTGCTCTGACTTTCTCTCCTTGTTCAGTCACTCTTTCAAAGAGCTGAAGCGGACTCAGAGACTTCAAATCACAGTTCGGGCTGTCGGCCATTTTGCTAGACTGCATAAAGCTCTGTTTAGGTACCACTCAACTGAATTTATCCTCTTCCAGTTCTTTAGCTTGGAGATTCAAAACAGCAGCAACAAAGAGAACTGCAGGGCAAAAAGTAGTATGTTTTACTCTTTTGTGTAAGTCTTCAAGATCAGGTGAACAGAATAAGAAAATAAAAACTATACTGACCCCTACCACATTCTATTCATATCAAATCGATAAATGTGGAGACATTACACAGCGAGCTTCAGTCTCACACAAAAACGGACAGAGACTGACAAGAGTACCAAGTAAATTTATGCTGTCTATGTATTTGACACTAGAACACCTTTTCAAAGTCAAACTCCTGGCAAAAGAAAAATATTTAACTACATGTATGATTCAGAGCATCTCAGAACAGCGGGTAGAGGCTATCTGATTCCCGTAGTTAATGTTCCTGCACTGATATCCTGTCAAATTCTGGATGATGAGACTTTTATAACTACAACATGGAATTTTGTCTTAGTATATGTAATAGAGTACTTCAGCCCAAAGAAAGATACACAAGAGCAAAGCTTAGTCATTTTCTTTATGGCTTTCCTCCAGGGGTTACAAAACACACTGATGACTGGTGAGAAATGCTTTCTAAAGAATCCTTGGGTCAGCAATAGGCTGTACATTTGCCTGTGTTTCTCAGAATTAGGCAGGAAAAATAACAGGAGGTGTCTTAAGATGGAGATGGCTGAGACTAAGAACACAGAGTCTGCCTAAGCACGCTCTGCCATGCCATGCCCATGCCCACCAGTGGGAAGCTCTGTGCCTACGTAAAGAACTACTGACTTGCAAAGGATTGTATCTCTCTGGAGAGAGCCCCTAGCAAATTACTGATGCACTGCTGTGCATGGAGCACAAACCGACTGAGTGTTAGTAAAAATACACGTTCGTTTGGCTCCCTTTTCCCAGAATTAAAACAAACAAAAAACCCAAACAGAAGAAAACCTCCAGAAGCATAAAATGGTTGCATTAGCTGTTCAGCAGTACTTCAAAGCCTTCCTCCTACAAAATAATCAGTCTAATCATAACCTTGGTTATATGTACATAGTGTTTAAATAAACTGCCACTGTAAAAAGCCTTCACCTATCTAGCAAACTTTGAAGGTCGATTCGGTAACTCGGCGGTTACCAGAACACACCGATCATGAAGGCTTTGTTTGTCAGCCACCTGCAACATTCCCATATCTCAGCTTCAGCTGAATACCCTGAGAAAACTGAGAAGTGCATACATCCACCTGCTAATGTAATTTGTCCACTCTACTAACTCTGATACCATACTTAGGTTACATAATAATACTTAACTTTTTAATCTAACTTTGATCCCTTAAAACTTGACTTTTTGCAGTTTGACAGTGGGATGAAAAAAAAAGTAATTTGAAGCAGATCAAACAATTTTTTGATGCATTCCTACAATTCAATTACTTTTTAAATTTGGATATTACTGTCTTCCTCTTTTTCATGGGCACAGAATATTTTAAATGTTAAAGAAAGTATAGAATAAATGCATATTAGAAAATGTTTATGAAGATTAACACACACCCTTTCTGTAGGAACATGCCATTTACATTTACCGGCTTCAAATTTTACAAAATAATAAAGATACAAATAAGAATTTTCTTTGGTGTAGAAGAAGTTGTGACTTGGTGTTTTCACTTAATTCCTGACAGTACATCCTTACTGATGGATTGCCTCCGTTCAGAAGGGCTGGAATGACAGGTGACACTGGGCACACAGACTCGAAAGTAGCAAACCAGACAGACTCTTTAAGATGTTTGGAATATTATGGATTTAAGCTGAAAAAAGAATCTCAGATAAGGTGCATTTTCATTAAGAAGTAGCAAAAGTAATCTAGGTGGTGCAACAAGACATGAGGACACTACAACTATAAAATGCAAAACATATGGGCTGCTACCTAAAGGTTATCTCTATGTGCCTCAGTACTGCACCTATTTGCTAGTGGAATTCAAGCCAGGAATTCAGTGATGTGAAACACAAGTCTTGACCTTTTGAAATTCATTAATGCAATTGTGAACCATTTAAAAGAAATGTCTGGACATTCTGCCATTTATCAGGATTTTTGTTTTTCTTGCTTTCTTATTGATATTATAAAAACTAACAGTCCCAGACAGATTCCATGCCACAGGCAAACAGACCTGAAGGAAAAAAGTGATGCATGGGAATTGGAGAATGAACTATTAGAATATTTAGGACCAGAGTCCAGAATGACCCAGTGTGAACTTGAAAGCCAAGGTGTGTGTGCTTCTTCTACCTAAGAAATGCAGGTAACTTATAGTGGGTACTGCTCCTGGGTCCATTTCAAAATATTAAATTGGTATGAGACAAAGCTCAAAAATAACCCTTAGCAAAGGTATCAGAAAACTACAGCATCTTCCTCCCTTTCCAGCTGGGTGACCATCACAGATTTACAATCATTTTCACTGTCTGCAGTCTGACTTGGTAAATTAGAGGCCTGAGAATTAAAAAACGGAGTTTCGCATTAAGTTCTTAGCAAACACCGTTAAGAAGACAAACACTGCATGAAAGTACATTATGACTTCCAGAGACAACAGTAACACAACAGTCCAGAAAAGGCTTTCATGAGCAAATGAAAGAATGTGAGACTAAGTCTAAAAGCACTTACATTCCTGAAAACTGTTTTTCCTCCTGAAAAAAAAAAAAAAGAAAAAAAAAGATAAATTAAAGTAGGCAGGATCCACACATGTCATGTGATACAGGCCTTGAGAGGCACTCCAACACAGGCTGCACTTTATAGTAGACCTACCTTCCCAGTCATGGCAAACATCAATTTATGCACAAAATTACAACAAAAGAGTGCAAGACGATTCCCCAAGATGACAGATAACATGACCATTCAAGGACTGAGGCGTCACCAGAAGAAAGCCCGACATAAATCTTTCCTACACTGCAGCTGTACAAGAGCAAAGCTCCTGTGCAGCACAGGTTGTGCACAACATTACTCCCCAGGCCAGTGTTCCCTGGCCCCGGCGTCCTGCAGCATTCCCTGCCACACCCTGCCCGGGCACAGCAAAGCCACTGGCCAGCTCTGCCCTTCCTGCGGTGGGATGCATTTTCCAGTGACCTGGACACCCCGCCCTGCCCTTCCCAGGGAAAAGGGCATTTTCACCCGACTCTCTGGCGAGGCACCCCCGCAGGGAACGGAGGGAATGCCCTCAAGTGCATCGACACATCTCAAGGGGAGGGAGAAAACGCGCCCGACAGAGACCCCCACACCCGGCGCCTCGCGCCGGTCACAGGGGCGGCAGTGACCGCCCAACCAGCCCCTCTCCCGCCCGCCGAGGTCTCTCTGCGAGGGTCGTCCCCGTGCCCGTCCCGGCCCATCCCGGCCCATCCCGCCGCTCCTCACCCACCGCACCTCTGTCACCACCATTGCATCACCCCCAGCCGGCACAGCCGGCGGGCCTCCCGGCTGGGAAACACAACCGCCCGGAACCATTGCCTCACACAGTCCTCCCTCCTGCTCCAGTCACTAGACCAAGGAAGCGCTCTCCAAACCGCTCGCAGCGGAGGGAGAGGAGCTTCTGCGCGCTAAGACACTCCCGTCCTGACCTCTGCCCTTCCCAAGACCCGATCCCAGAGCGGGGGCTACGACACGCGGAACTGTTTGAGGGGGTGCCTTGTTTTCGCCCGGCGCGTTTTTAGAAGCGGCGCGGTGGCGGCCGGCAGGTGAGTTCCGGGCGCGCTGCCGGGAGTGCAGGTACTGCGGGGAGAGCGGGAATGGGAATGGGAGCGGGAACGGGAGCGGGAGCGGTGCCGGGTGCGGCTGTCCCGGCACCACGGGTGGTCGCGGCGCCCGGGGCTGTGGGGAGAGGCAACGGCTCTGTGGGAGAGGGGAAGGAGCCGGCCTCAGTTGCCCGCTTCCTCGGGTGGGGCTGCTCCGGAGGGACTGGAGAGGGCTGGGTGTTCGCAGAATTGTTAGGGCTGGAAGGGACCTCTGGAGATTATCCACTCCAACCCTCTGCCAAGACAGGGTCACCTGCAGGGTCACCTAGAGCAGCTTCCCAGTAACGCATCAGGGTGGGCTCTGAATGTCTCCAGAGAGGGAGACTCCACGACCTCCCTGGGCACCTGTTCCAGTGCTCTGCCACCCTCCATGGAAAGAAGTGCTTCCTCGCGTTGAGGTGGAACTTCTTGTGTTTTAGTTTATGGCCATTGCTCCTCGTCCTGCCGCTGGGCACCACTGAAAAGAACCTGTCACTAACCTCTTGGCACCCACCTTTGAGCTATTTGTATGAATTGGTGAGATCCCCTCAGTCTTCTCCAGACTACACACGTCTCCCACAGTCTCTCATAAGAGAGGTGCTCCAGACCCTTCAGCATCTTTGTGGCCTCCACTGGACCCTCTCCAGTAGCTCGTTCTTTCCCCTCGGGGCTGTGGGGCATTAGGAGCTGTGCCTCCCGTCTGACCGCCCCGGGGCCCCGAGAGCGACATGCGCTGCTCTGCTGCCTTATCACACCTCTGCCGGCATCCACGGGCGCTGTGCGCGTCAAGCTGGACACTTCTTCATTCAGATAAATCCGTCTTGTGCAAGCCGAGGAAACCCAAAATTCTATAAACTTCTCTTGTGTTCAATGCATTACACATCGCATCGTTAATGAACTCGCAGTCTAGTTACAGGATGTGTCCAATCAAGCACATTGTGGTTCCCCCTCGACCCCCCATTTTTCTCTAGTTAGGGCAGTGTCTCTGGGTGGTGTTTCTTTAAACACCATGGGAAGTCTTTAGACGAGAGAGATGGTTTGTTTTTACAAAAATACCGACGTTTATGGGTGATGTGTGTGGTGGGATGGATTTATGCCGACCAAATGTAGTGGGACGGTTTCTTTCCAGTATCTCATGGGAAACGTTTTTAACCTGGTGTTTGCAAGGCACTGTCTTGCACCTCCAAATCTCAGCTTGGGGTTTTTTTTTTGTGTTAAAACAAAGTAAAGTAACTTAGTAAGTCTAACCCAATCCACTTGTGTATCCTAGTTTATAGCTTTTAGGCAGACATCAGCTTCTTACTATATTTGTTCTTTGGACATGGTGCATTTGGCTGGGAAATGTGTTTAGCACTGCAATACAAACAGTAACCACCTGATACAATTAGTGAAGTGAAGCCCTTCAAAGTGCCTATTTATTTGATATTTCAATTTACTTCCAGGAAGTTCAATTTACTGTTTTTGAATTGATTTGTTAGTTAAGCTTTCCTGAAACACTACTTTTTTTTTTCCTTGATGCTGTTTAAATGAAATATTTTTGTAATAAATGAAGCTGTATTATTAAAAAAGATTTTTTTCCTTGCTCTTCTTTGCTGTCACTTATAGCTATCTTAAACTTCAGATAATGACAAAATGTCCTCTAGAGGGAGATCTTGTTGCTTTTATGTGCTAAAATGTTGCACCTTGTTCCAGTTAAATGTCTTGATCACTTACCTTGGAAAGGATCTGTGATGATCAATGTGTGTATCTTAATAAGTACTTGTCTTCTGGATCTGTGCTTGGAAATTTGATAACAGAATAGAGAGTCATGTAACACTTCTGTAGCTTAGGTGAAACATGGTTTAATTCAAATAGATCCAGTTCTGAAGTTAAATGAATAATCTTTACAAGTTCCAGAGTCCTCCTCCTGCAGGAGTGTTTGTAGGACCTACATTTGTGACGTCCCTACATTTGTGGTGTCATTTCTGCAGATGGTTATGAAGCATTCTCTGTTTTCATGCCGTATTCTCTGTTTTCATCAAGATGCTTTTGAGGGCAGTTTCTTTGCTGACCTGAACCAAGAATTTCAGCAGCTGATCTGAAAGTGGTGTGGGTTAAATCTCTTCAGCATAATAGTACTAACAGCTTGGCAAGGAAACAAAGCAGTAATAAAATGTCGCATTTAATCAATCTTACCAATACTTCTTGCCTATAAACAGCAGAGGTTGAAATATTACTTTGCAGACACATCAATTGTTTGAATGTAGTTAACTCTATACTCCACATACTCCATACAAATTGTTGTAAAAAATCTTGGTGGGATTATTATGAGGGTGAATTATTCTGTATGTTACATATGCACTCTTGGCATGAGATTTCTTTCTCACAGACACATTAAAAAAACTTATTCCACAGCTGAGGCATCTATGCTTTTATTTTTCTGTAAGTAAATGCAGATAGTGAATTCAGTGTAGCTTCTGGCATATCTGATCCGTAAAACTAAAGGCTGTGTGGAACTTGCTCTGTGGATATAGTTGGAAAATTTCCTCATACAAAATTTCAGCAAGGCTGCTGAAGGGGTCAAAAATGTGTTTACATGTTTAGCTGCCAGCTGAACCCCTACACACTTCTTTCAAGTCATCTGTACTGTTAAGAAGTAGATGTTGTTAAACTGACTCCAAAAGAGTTGCAAAATTTGTATTCTTATAAATGTACCTACAAAACCACTACATAATTAATTAATTTCTTCTCTGTGTGTGTGTGGAGAAGTAATGCTGGAAGTAAGGCAAAGTAATTTGCTGTATTTATACTGCAAGGTTGTTTTCCTTTTCATCCTCATTGTCATTGTTTTGTGGTATGCAAATACACCTCTGCAATGCATTAAAAATGTATGCCAAGGGTTTGGAGGCAAATCATGTTGTTTAATAGAATGTACAGATGTGTTGTAATAGAGGAAAAAATTCCATTAATAAACTGAAATAAGAGTTCTGACTTTTGTTTGTTAAGGAAGGCATATTTATATCCCTAAGTTACTCAAATTGTAGACTCTAATTAATTGTGCTCTGAATAACCAATTCTTTATTTTAGATCATAATTTTGGAGGATTGCAGCACTGAGATCTCTGGAGTCTGCTGTGTCTAGCCATAATGAGCTTGGTTGCTTATGAAGATTCAGACTCCGAGACAGAAACTGAAAAGACTGAAGTCTCTGGTGCTTCTGGCAGACAAACAAACCAGCTGAGTTCTTCTGTGAGTTGTGTTCAGCACTTTGCACCTGGTAGTACAAGACCTACGTGTGGAATGCGCTCTGCTGGGAGCACTGGCGGTTCTGGCAGGAGCACAGCTGGTGAAGATCCCCCTGAGCATTATGCACAGAGCAGCAACGCCGCCTTGGCACCTCCTTATTGTCGGAGGGGGTACTCTGGCCATGCTGCATTGTCTGTGGCTTACAAAAACTATGAACAGGCTTCAAGCTCTTCAACACATTCTGGAAATGGCGTTTCCCAGAAGAGAACGCACAAAGACAGTGCTACTACCATAAAGGGAATTAGACCATATATCCCTAAACGACTGCGTCAAGAAAATTCCAGTATGCCTGAAAAAGAAGTATCTGACCACAGGGGTAGCTCAGATTGTGATGTTAAGTTAGATGTATCAGGAAAGCAGGCTTTGAGAAAGATCTCTGAATTAATTAAGCCATATTTGGGATCTAAATATAAAGTAACTGAAGTTCCCAAAAGCTTAATATTTTACATGTCTAAACACAGCGGCCCTGTTAATGAAATCCAGTGGTGTCCTGTACGGGAACAAAGTCACATGCTTCTCTCAGCTTCTATGGACAAAACAGTCAAGGTAATGTAAAGCAAGATGCTTTGTGGCTCAATCGTCAAACTTAAAAATAATGTGTTAAACAGTGCTATTGTGGAAATAACATCCTTGCTTGTGTGTGTTTAACAGTTCCAATGTACTCAGAATTTGAGGAGATGCTTTGAAGTACAAGATTATTATGAACTTGCAGCCTAGTCCTTCACTATACCCACACTTTGTTCCATTAGTTTGGAATTTGGTGGTTTGGGGTTTTTTTTATTTTAGTCATGTCAGCGTTTTAGACCTTAAGAAGTTAGATTTCTGCCAGGTTGTTTCTCATGATCTGTATCAGTGTTTTATCACAATGGCCATGAGCTCTGTGGTCTGCACACAGATTCTGCCTCGAGTCATTGATCAACTGACTGCCAGCACTGGAATAATATTTTGAAGAACTTAACCTTTCTGACAGGCCTGTGTGACTTCTGCTGGGGGAGGTAGGTCAGATCAGATGGATTTTCCGTCTGAACTAGTGTGGTAAATCCTGCATCCCAGGAAGGTGTCTTGTCATGATCTAAGGAGTCTTCCCGCTTTAATTTGTTTCAAGGGTTAATTGCTCAATACTGAAAGTGAATTTTCCTCCTAGCTTTAATGAATTTGTCTTCAGTTCTTTGGTAATTTAGTCAGTCCAATGAGTCTCTTATTTTTAAAATGGGTAATTAAAGTATTTTATGTGTATGCTTTCCCAGATACAGGGCTGATGGTGCCTCTGGGTTCAAACAATAGTCTTTTGAAGTTGGCTTGCACAGGAACATGGCTTTGATAAGAGTGCACAGAAAGTGTCCTTTCTGGTGGAAGACATGCTTTATTGCATCTAACATGTACTTACCATGGCAGGCACAATTATTTTCTTGCTTCTAAAGTTTAGGACTTAAGTAAATCTTCCTAAATAGAGACAAGAAGAGCATCCCTTGTACCAGCATACCAGCATAGCTCCTCCATCTTCTTTCCTAGGATTTTTAAGCCTCTTTTTCTTAAACATTAAAAGGAGTAAAAAAGTACCTTTGTTTTTCCTTGCAGGTGATCTTTAGTATATTTGTTATATCTTGGCTGTTGCTTGAAGAACAGACTTAGAAGGAAAAGGCTAAGATGTGCAAAAAGTGCTGATGGATGTTTCTGTTAAGCAGCAATTTAAATTTGGATTGTACAAAACTATATGCAGCTCTGACTTCAGGATGTCTGAATTTGACTTATTGTTATGTCACATCATCTGCTTAATGTTTGTTTACTATCCCAGAGCCTCATTTTACTGATGACTAAAGTTATGGATGTGTTGAAGTTGGTAAAACAATCTAAGTTGCTACTGCAATATATAATTATTAAAAAGTTGAAATAATGGCCTGTCAGTTTTGTCTTCTGAGCAGAAAGAAAAATTATTTTTCTGAATTAGTGTTACCACATCTGTTTGGAAGCAGTCATTAACTGTAAAGCTGTTTTTTTAAGGAATCTAACTGCTTTAGATGCCTCAAACCTTGGAAATTCAATATAAATGAAGTATATTAATGTTGGCAACACTTGAGAGCATGCGGGTCTAAAAAATTCATAAAGGAATAACGTAACTGTTAGGAAGTATCTGAAACCACACTTTTATCTTCGGGCAGGCAGCCCGTAGAGAGGCAGCAACCTATGGATGCTGCTCCCTGTTATTTCTTAGGGAACCTCCTCATTGTCGCGCCGTTACACGTGGGCCGTCCTGGGCAGCAGAGGGCGCGGTGACACCGAGGATTCACTTGGTGTTAGGAGCCCAAATTCCCTCTCTTTCTGAGATCACGAGCACATAAATCCCTGGTGACTGTGGCAGCACTACTTTACCTTCTGGGAATTTTTTTTGGCTGTCTGCTGTTGCCTGAAATTGTCCATTTTCTGGTATAAGCATAAAACAACTGATCGAAAATGCAGGTCTATTATTATTTTTTCTCATCCTTTTAACTTCATACAGCTTATATATATATTTTTTTTTTTTCCCCCAAAACACCTGCTTGGAATGGCTCATTTAAATCCAGGCAGTGGATGTGTGTCCTCTTTCCCTCTAGTGGGAATGCTCAGACACTCAGGATGTTTGCATGATTTACTTTCAACATCTAATTTGGGTAAAGCTCAAAGCACAGTAAGAAGCCTAAAATCTCTGTGTGATCAGAGAGAAGAGGCAATCCAGAGCCCCAAAACTCTGTACTTTGAGTTAGTCACAGGAATAACTGTGAATGGTTTTAATCGTAAATGTCTTGGATTCAGTCCTTACACTCAGCCCCTGCATTAAGACGTTTATCTTTTGAAGAGTCCAATATTAGTGAGGATTTCTCAGAACTGAGTGTTCTAAGTTGAGATGACTGTGGTAGCTTAAGTGGTGCTTGAAGCAGAGATCTGTAGTTGTACTCAATTTGTGTAGTATTTAGCCAGTTTTGTATATTTTAGCTGTTCTTATGTGCTTAATAATTTCCTCTTTCATCACAAGCAAAGGATGTTTTGTAGTGGAAATGGATTTTCTTTCTTTTCTTTGGCATGGAGAAGGAAGATTCACTTGGTTTACTTACCTCAGTGATTATAATTTTTTTATTCCCATCTTAATTACTATGGCTAAATCATTCATATCACACAGATATATGTCTAAAATGTGTATATGGAACTGATTATGTGGTTTTTTTTTTTACTTTTTAAGTATGTGTGTTTATCCTGTTTAGATCAGGAGAAAAGAACAGTCTTCCATTTATGTTTTCTCAGATTAAAAAGTGCACTTTAACATCTTTATGAATCAGTGTAAGTCATACTAAAGTATTTACAATAAATGAGTTGATGTTTTCAGTTTCTATTGACTGAAGAATAGCCTAGAGTCAGAAGATCATCGGAAGCATTTTGTAAAAATGTCTTGCATAGTTAGGAATGAATAAATCGTGTTGGAGCATTTTATAGTTTTCTTTTAAAGTATTTGATCTGAATTTTTTGTATTGCTGCATTTAAAAGACCTCAGTTATCAGGTGGTAAAGTTGGAAAAAGTATCAGTTATCAGCTCAGGGGCAGAATTCTCTCGAGTAACACTTCTGCCAGCAGATGGGGCACCTCAGCGTGTTGGAAAGGGATGGGAACTAAACTGCCTCTGAAGACTCAAAGACTTTAATATTAGCCTCTGTGTTGTGTATTGACAGACCAAAGTTACAAGTGTGTGCACATGTTGCTGAATGTATAAGAAACCCCTGAGTTTTCTGAGGGACCTGAAAATAAGATAGAATTTCATTTGGGAAGTGATACACATTGCAAATTACCCACAATTCTTCAAATCTGGAGCATTAATAGAAGACTATTTAATGCTAAATTTTAAATTTGTAGGGAATGGGAAAAAAAACCCCCAAACAAGCCTAGTTGTATGCTTTGCCAATTTTTTCCCCCTGTGTTTTCTTAGAATTTCTAGCTTCCGCTTTGGAAGCTCCAGCCTAGGTAGCTGGAGAAAGGGACAGGAAACCTGTTTCAGGGTAGGGAAAGGTGCTGTTCGGAGCTCTTATTGTGGCAGTGCTGCTCTTCACAGTTACACTCTGACTGTATTGTAAATGGTTAATGTTTTTAGCTTAGGTATGTATTTCAAGGATTGTGAAACGTTGTCTGAACTGATTAAATTTGTTTTCTTTGAATAATACTTCTCTGCCTTCTGTTTGAATAGCTGCTGTAAATGAATTTTAGGCATCTACTGCCATTTTTGGGTTTTCCTACTTAGACACCAAAATAGAGTTCATGATTTTAATATCTCATCAAGTGGTTTTTTGCATAAATTTTGAGACTCATCACTGCTATCAAAAGTGCCTGGTTCCCATAGTGTGGATATTCAATGCTTTCTGAACATCAGAAATTAGGTATTTCTGATTTAGAACCCCAAATACAGAATCCGGAATCACAGGTTGCCATTGAATACAGCTTCTTGCCTTCAGTAGCAGAGAACATTAAAAAGTTGTGTCTTGAAAGACATTTATCAACTGCAGAAACCACAATGATGCATTTACATTGTCAGTGTCTTTTATTTGGAAGATCTTGTCATTACACAGAGCCACGCAGATGTTAACATTTTCACTACTTACTGGTGCTGGACTTGGCTTTTTAACAATTGTTCATTACTTCAGCATCCTATGCCTTTATTCTGTGTTTCCTGGCTTGTCTTAAAATTAACTCAAGGTAACATCTTTATATAATCATCTGTTAGCTGTTAATTTTGTGTGTCTCATATTTTATTTAGAGCATCACAGCAGGAGTTATGTTTGTTGCAGAGGATTTCTTAATTTTCAGCACTTTCACTCTCCATTGTTGAACAAGATCAAGGAAAGTGCTGTGATTCTTGAGTACGCAAAATGTATATTAATAGCACTTTGTGTTCTAATGCATTGTTGGAAGTTTTTCTTACATATTTTGTTCCCTACTGGCCTAGTTGAACGGTGATTTAGTCCCACCTCCATCTATGCAAGTAAAGTAAAAGTTTTTAACATGAGTTTAGTAATACCAGCCTCTTGAACAGGGGCATTGCTGACTTCCCATGATTAAGAACATCACAACTGTACTGGTTTACACCAGGGCCCTGTCTAGCCCAGGGGTCAGTCTCTAGTAGGGTCCATAAGCAGATGTGTAAAGAACAACAAATCAAAGGTTTATGGTGCCTTTAAGTCCTCTTCTGGTCTGTGCTTGTTTTCACGTTGGGATTTCTGAGCTCCAAAGTAGTTCATCTTTGTGACTTGCTGCCTTAAGAGATTTCTTCCAGATACTTCTCCAGTCTTCTGAGACTCTTTTGTGATCATTAGATTTAGAGTGGTATGTTACTCATTCTCGTTAAATTTAATGTACAGATTTTGGTTCCTGGGGAGTGTCAAATGCTACAAGAGATACAACTTTCAATCATACTTTCAAAGTATTTCATTATTTTGTGGTTTTGTGTCTCTTAGGAGAAAGATAGACAGCACAGTAGTATATTCCAGGAATTTTGTTATTCTTGATCCTGTTGCATTGGACTGAAGGATAGAAGATGATAACCTCAATCCATAAACTGTGCATAGCACAGATAGTGGCAACACAAATTTCCTAGATATTGGCAATTACCCTGCCTCAGAGTAACAAAATCTAATATTTCTGTTTTCAACTGTTCTGTACACAATCCACTTGGAAGAGGCAGTGTTTCTTGTTGTTCTGTCACAGGTGCGTCTCTCGCTAAGGAATGAATTTAAGCTGCCAGCATATTTCGTATACATTCAGGCATACCTGTCAGATGGCTGTAGCCCTGTCACAGCTAGGCTGGATTCAAACTGCTCACTAAGCAGAATTAGCTATCATGTTGCTAGTGCCTCGAGTAGGGCACCTCTTAGATTGAATTTTAATATCTAATTGTGGCAACATTCCTTTAACTGTAGGTGATGATAAGATGACAAATTGGGAAGTCGTCCTATTTGATACATATGTTCTTTATTTGAAATGTTTTGAAGATCTCTGTTGATACATTTTTAATATTGTATATTAAAAGTAACAAGTACTTCTCCCCATTGTTTTGGAAGTGGCAAGGAAATGCTCATACTCTGGATATTGTGTGCTGCTTACCTAGATATGGGAAAAACCCCATTGTTTTCTTGTTGAAGAGGCTACTAAACAGACTGTTCTGAAATACAGAAGCAGACTTATCTTTATGAAGGTTCTGACCTTCTTCCCTTGTCTATTTAGAACTGTGCATGTTTTTTCCAATGACTTTAAGCTTGCTGATTATTAAGATGGAAGTACACTTATGTGATAGGTGCCTGCATAGTAATACCAGCTTTTATGTATACCTTGATCTTTTCCTAACAAAATTACTTCATACGCTTCAGTGAGAAGTATCCTCCATAATGCTTATTTTTGTAAGAAAAGGAACATCATGCAGGAAGGAATGTACCTGACCATCAGCAAAAGCTTCTGGCTGTGCCATGGATAGATGATAATCCAGGTCAGGATGTAATAGATAGCTCTCACAATTGTTCTGCAAAAGCTGGTGACACATGTCAGCAAAGAACAATTCATGAAAGTGGTGAATTTTGGTCTCTTCATCCCAAAGGTTTGTGTGGGTAAGAGTTGTTTCACATTTGGTATTTTAGTACCTCGATAACGTTTAGAGATTGCTGTTAGAGAGATACATTTTAAAAATTATTTTCTTGTTTCCAGTGATGCTGTTGTCAAGGAAACAAATCCTTGTAATGCCTTTGTTCACTTTTTCAGAATCCACAGCTGGAGATGACTTGTATAGTTTTTATTATGTTCTGAGTGTTTGACACACTCTTAGGCCTCAAAGGATTTTTTCAAAGGAGTATGTTTCTTTGAGTATAAATAGCACCATCCTCATCTCTGTAGGGTTTGATAAGCCATTGTTTCTTTCCTTCTGCACTAACAAGAACTAAATTCAGTGCTGCTTTGGATTAGAATTTATCTTATACACTTGTATGAAGACTGACATTTAAGAAAAAGGGGGAGGGCAAAAATGCAGTGAACCTCTCAGCTTCTGGGTGAGGTTTTTAGCTTTGTGATGGCATGAGTTTTTTTCCACTTGGAAATGACTCCTGACTTAGGATCTCCTTAAAGAATGCAAGAGTGATACCCCAAGTGTTCTTGCAAAGCATTTTTGACTGCTTTATGGCTGTTAGAGGGTGTGACTGTGGGGGAGAAGAGTGGGATGGATATTTCACAGTGTAGCTAATATGCCTGTGTTCTCCCACCCCCCCAAAAATAAATTGGGAATTATTTAAAGAAAAATTTAGAAAATAAAAGTTCTTCAAAGAGCAGGGAAGTTACTGAAGCCTGTCTGTATTTTGAGTCTGACTGCAGATCCTCTTCAATTTCTCTCTCTGGGGCTTCTGCAGTGTCTTTCGCTCAGCTGCTTATCACGATTAAGCCTTGAGGGAAGAACACTGAGGCCTTCTGTGAAATTTGGTTGACACTGATCAACAGGTGCAAAGTGGCCACAGGTGAGATGCACAGGATAACATGGTGGTTGTGGCAGTATTATTTCACAAACCTTTTTTCTGTGAAAATCCAAAAGCGTGGAGAACGACTTCTAAATATCCTTAACAGCGCTGGGGAAGAAAGGATTCTGTTCTCTCATGTTACCTAAAAAGAGTTTTGGTTACTTGTACCATTACTTGCAGAAGTATGAAGAATTTAAAGTGTTTGTCTGACTTTTTTTCTTAGCAACCCTTCTGTCCCAAATGGGTGAGCTCTGCACTTCCTTTCTGCTGGGAACTCCTCCAGTTGTTTACTGTGTCTGTGAAGTAGCAGAGGATAAAGCAACCTTGTGCCTCTCCCAGCACAGCCAGCCTGCTAGGGAGGAGAGTCAGGGCTGGAGATGTCAGTGGAGCAGTGCCTCTAATGAAGCTTAACTGGTAATGTCATAAGTTAAGCTTTCCAATTATACACAGGATCTGTGTGGGCAGCTGCTGTGCAGTTTGGTGTCAGAATGTCAGCTGAGATGGGAGAGATGCATGATGATGTTACCCCCCTTCTGGGTGTGTCAGTAAGATTGCTGGTGAAAAAGTCAAGATTCTGGTGCTTGGGAAAAAAATGAGCTACAGTAGTTTTAAGTTCTTAAGTGACTGTAATACATTATGGGAGTATCTCAATTTTTTTTAACAGTTAAGAAATTCTGAATCTTTTTGCTGTTTCAAAATATAAATAACACCAATCTAACTTTGCTTCTTTTCTAGAAATCTGGCTTTATAGCTGCATCTCGCATACTGCTATATATTAAAAAAAAATCTGCTAACAAAGCCACAAGGCATCTTATGACTTTGATTCCTTACCCTTCTTGGTTTGTCAATGTTGTCAAGGAAACAACTTTTTGAGAAATTTTGCTCTACTTTTTCAGGTTCTATAGAGAGATTACTTGTGTAGGATTTATCTGGCATCAGGACTAGAAAGAGTTTTTCTGAAGTTTCTATTCTTTTCAGTGTGTTCATGTCCTTGCTTTTTTTAAAGCAGATTTTATTTTTAGCGTGTGTCATATAGCTGCATCTTTAAGGTCATAGTACCAGTGAATGTACCAAGGATTGTTGACACTTGATCTTCAGATGAAGCCTCGTAGAAAGAACTTTAATGATGCCTTTGCTATATATTTATTCTGTAAAGACAACTGTTAGTTATAAATTATCTTTAAATTATAGGAGAAAGAAACATTAAAAAGCCCCTTGTTCTTCAGAGAAGTTGCTTCATTACTAGGGAACTAATGACTTACTGTCCTTTATCATACATATCAGGTTTCATTGCAATAACCATCCCTCTTCAAAGAAAAAGCATTTTGTGGCTGCTGTGGGATTGTGCTGGGTGACAGGCTGGTTAGGTTGTTACGGCTGATCTTTACCTTCACTGTGCTTGTGGAGGCTTTATTTTATATTCTTTTTAATAAAACTGCTGTATTTCTTCTGGGACATACCTGAAAATGTTATAAAAACTTCTGCCTTTCTCAGATGTTTTGGTTGGTTGATGGATTAAGAATACTGGGCATGATAGTGAATACTGCATGTGCTTGTGTGCTGTGCATGTGCCAGCTGGGTAACACTTGCTTCCTGAAGTCAGAATTAGGAATCTGTCCTTATCTCTGGTCTCCTTGCCTCTTTCCAAATTATAATTTCCTCTTTAAAAGAATTTTTCTCATTCTGAACATTGTGACTAGTGCATGGAATCTTGTATTTTTATCTACTAAGGAAGGGGCACAGCTGGTTTTCTATGGAAAGGATGGGAGTTAGGGGTGCAGGTGGTTAGGGCTGACACAGTCATATAAACATGTTAAAGCTTGCGCTATGGTAGCAATGCAGAAGAAATTAAAATTAATTAGGTAGTTCAGTCTTACTCTGCTTGCTGGTACTGAAGTGGTGCTAGTTAAAATGTCCTCATTGCTAGCAAAACACGTAGCTGCTTGACATAATTAATAGTTTATTTCCATAATTAAATAACTAGTTCTCATGTTTAATACTGGGTTATGTCACTGACATCAGTGGGTTCAGGATTGCATCTGTATTTTCCAGAGAAGAGGATCTTTAATATTTTGTTTTGGTTTGTTGGGTTTTTCTCTTAGTTTTTGTGTTTTATTTTAGTTTTTTCCCCCTCAGTTATTAACATTCTCAATAGCCTTGGGAATAATAAATGATTTATTTTTTAGTTGAAAGAATGGAGTTGTAAAGCAAATGTAACTAGCCCAGGCTGACTGATAAAGGCAAGATTCATTAAAGCTCAGGTTTTCAGATAGCTGTTCTAAATCACTAACTGTGTACTGCCTCTCAGATATTACTTCAAATCAGGGTAGGCAGTAAGACTGCAAAAACTACTTCTTAAAATAAGAAAACCACCTGCTTAACATTGAGGATGGACAGAATTTGCCTGTAAATTTGGATTAGATAATTTCTTCCAAATAGAAGTTAGTCCCTAAGTACAGCTTCCTACCATTATTTTTAGGCCTGCTGTAGTGACGTGTTGTTCTATGCCATTGCACAAATACGCTGTCGGTGGGTGCACAGCTGGCAGTGTCCAGCTCTGTTGTGCTGACAAACAGCCACCACTCATCTGGTGGTTGGGTCATCAGAACTTGTCCATAGCTGTTGTCCCTGCTGTGCCAGGTGCTCCCAGTGGATAATGTACAGGAATGAGACGGGTTAAATTGCTCCTTTTTGTTTGTTTTGTTTGTACTTATTTGTTTTATTGACTGTACGAAGAAGATGATGTCTGATGGTATCTGGTTTTATACATGTACATGTGTCAATATAAAGCTGTAAAGTACATGAGTGGCCTTAGCTGATTGGCAGTTTCATATTAAAAAAGTATGATAGTATTGAGGTACAGTACAAACAGATATGGTTTGAATTTTGATAGCTGTTGTTTAACTGAAGCTTAAGGAAAAACCCAAACAACTAAAAGGAGTTGGTCTATGGTGTTTTTCTCCCTCTCGTTTGCAAAAATAGGTCACAGGTCAGCAGCAAGTAGACACGCAGCGTTTCAGAAGCTGGGAGTGCAGTTGCTAAGACTGTGCTTGTGTTCTGAATAGAGCAGAGCTTCTTACGCCAGTAGTGGATGTTCAAAATCTGTGGGATGCAAGTGTCTGTGGGATATGCTTGTGAAAGTAGCCAGTCCTTCCTCACCTGTAGGAATTGAGGATACTTAAGGCAATTTGCCTCCAAAGTGCAGTAAGTCTGAAACTGAGGTGTCTAGCACTGGTGAGGAATCCCCACTTTTAATAGAGCATAAATGTTTGTGACTTGAGGAAGTGATTGATGCTAATGAATATGATTCATAGAGATGAAGGGGAAACCAGATTATTTAATAAATGGCTATAGTAATTTAGCTAATTATCTCCTGGAGAGTTGCAGTACATTTGAAGTTTTTCTCCTTTGCCTGCTGGTACGATCTTGATTGCTGAAGTGTTTTCTGGGCACGAGTTCTGTCTGCTGGTAACCACTGCTGGGTTTGTGCTATTAGGTGTTGTAAGCACACGTGTTATTCTTAACACACTACTGCACACACTACACTGCTTTCTGAAGTTGATGGGAAGCTGCCAAATTTATGCCGTGTTCTTCTCCCATATAGGGGCAGCAGTAGGAGATTTAGTGGTTTAAAAGCAATTCTTAATAGCTACCTGTCATTAAAGGTATGTTTCTCTTGAATTACTTGAATGTGTGCGTCAAACTGCTCTGCTTGAACCATGTCATCCCAAATATGCCTACGGCTGTGTGTGAAGTAACTAATTTATCTGAAGTAAATTTCTGTGGATACGTAGTGTACAGCAGAGGTGGGGATTTAATTATCTTTGCTATACTTAGCTTTGTCTTATGCTAAAATAATTCTGATTTTTCATATTCTAGAACAAACCACAGCTTGAATCACTAGCTGATTTATAAGTATATTGTAACTTCTTTACACTTCTGCATTTTCCAGGAACTTGCCATTTGAGGAACATCCACAGGGTTAGCCATAGTACAATGATTAGTCAGAAAACACTTAAAGGTTAACTGCAAACTAGATGGGAATTCTTCACTTTGTTTTGGTGTGCGTGGGAAGTTACTCTCTTGCACTCTGCCCAGCATGAATGTACAATTGCTATTTTGTAGCTACAGAAAAACCTAGTCACGCTCATAACTTCTAGGTGGCTGAGAATGTGATCCATATGAGCATATTCCTTAGAGTCAATGGTTTATGGAAAATTTGTGATTAGCTTCAGACGTAGTTGTCCCAGAATCTTTCTGCACAATAACGAACACGCTGTGTTAAAAGATGATGATTGATGGCATGGCAGAAACACTTTGCTCTTGAGAAGGATAGAGTCCTTGATAACTGATGATTTTAAATGTCCTTTACTGGATATATATACTTGTTAACAAATTGCTTTTTTTGTGAGCATTGCTTATAATGTAAAGGTTGCCTGTCTTCAGAGTAAAAAATAGCGGTTCTCTTTCCTTTCTCCTATTTTCTCTCTTTTCTTCCCTTGTCACCTTGCCATGTTACTCAGCATTTGGTAAGCCTGTCTCTCTTGTAAATAGTGGGGATTAGCTAAAAATGATTGATTGGTACAGATGACTAAAACATCAAATGAAGTCTCTGTTGGCGTGAATCTTTGCTGTTTGGTCTGACTTTGCTCAACTGTTCTTGAGACTGTTATTTGATATTTTGGCTGAGAATTTCTGATGTTTCTTTTGGACTACCTAATACATAGGGTGTTAATTTCTAGGCTTCTTTAGTACAAATCTCTGCAATATTTCAGAGGATACTTAATTTGGATTTTAGAATGGCTTGAGAAAACAGCAGACAATAATCTACATGTTGAGTTATGGTGTATATGGTCTAATACCATCATACTCACTCTGTAGAGCAGATGAATTCCATTGAAAAACGTGTTTTCAAATGTTGCTGTCCTCTTAATTTGCTGTAAATTCAGTCACGAGCATCAGAAACATACATATTTATTCCTCTAAAATGTCTAAAGACGTTATCTTGTCATACTTACAAATGAAATAGGAGAAAATACTAATGACATAGTTTTGCTTTTTATTTATTCCTTCTATTCCTTGGTTGTATTGTTATAAAAAGCAGTAACCCGCTGCTCTGGGGGATTTAAAATGTCCAGTAGCTTTGAAGAGGTGCACCATAGCAATTGGCCTTCAATTAATGCTGGTTTGGCAACCTGGCTTGCCTTGGGGCTAACCTATTGTGTTTGGTGGTAGTAATGTTCTCGTAGTAGTATTTAGTGCAGTGTAGCCTCCCATAGCCTATTTTATTTTGCTGACCACTTTATATGGGACAGAATAATTTCTCATGAAACTTGCCAAAAGTGACTACTAAATGACTGTAAGAAAGTGTTTCAGCAGTATTTTTGGTGTTCTTCACAGAATAAGGAAAGGAAGATCTATAGTAAGTTTTACTTTTCTCCTGTATTTCTTCTTTTGGATAAGCCTGAGTAGGTTGATTTTCTCTGAAACATGCTTTGAGCACTTGGAAGAGAACTACAATTATGATTTTATTGATTAATAATAAAGTTTGGTTGAAGATCACTTTTATCTGAACTCGTGTCTCTAGTAGGAAGGCAGAAACATGGTCTTCTCACTGTTGTTCATCTCCAGAGACTGCAGAACATTTTTTTACCCTCTTCTTTTCTCAGTCTATTTATAGCTTAAGAAAACAGATAGTGGGGAAGGTGGATAACACGGAGATGTCTTGAGGAGGTTCTTCCCAAACCTGGAATTGGTTGTATGTGATGGATGCTGTGTTTGAGGTCAGATGTTCTCCTTTTACTGCTGAGAAATGGACCAGCACTTTGCTGGAGGATGACACCCTCCTGAGTGAAGCCCAGCTGGCTGCTGGTACGAGCTAGGGTGCTGACTGGGGTTAATGACCTGTGGCACGGAGTGTCTCACCCCTCTGTTCTCCTGGCAGTCGGCATTGCCAGTGCTTGCGATGGGCTTTGAAGCAGAACAGTAAATCTACACTTAACGCAGCCAGGCAGCAGCAGGAACTGGCTTTTAGACAAGGTCAGGAGTTTCTTGGCATTATGCACCTTAAGAACATTTCATTTTTCTTTTTTAGAAAGATTTTGCCTTATTTTTCTCTTCAAACATAATCTTTGATAAAAGTTTGATCAGGAAAGAGTTTTCAGGTGTAGAATATAACTGCTATTCAAACTGGGCTGAGAGACAGAGACCAGTAGGACATCCTTACAGTACATAATTATTCACACTGTTATTTTGACTGATTAAAAATTTTCTATGTCAAATAATTGGAGAGCAATAGAGTAAACTTAACCTTTTGTACTTTAGAAAGCTGTCTAAATGTTTCTTCTCCATCTTGGAGCACGTTATTCATGAATCTCTTTTCTAGTGGAGAGAAGCTGTCTTTACTCTTAAAAGAACAAAGGACAAAACACCAAGTCATGACTCTTCTGACATCCTGTTCTTGGGGTCATTTTATTCCTATTTTCAGAGTTTATTTCTCCAAGAAGGTCTTGATCAAGACCAAGATCAGAGTTGATGATCAAAGACTCCTTCCGCCTCTGAAGACAGTAACGGTTAAAACTTTTTTCCCAACAGAATCAGGTCAATGCATTTTCTGATTTTCACATTTTTATGTTATACATTGTATTTCCTCCCTGAATTTGGTTGCATTTTTCTTTTTGTAGAGAAATGGACCTAGCTATAAACAAGATGGAAGAAAGTATGCAACCTAACGTGAATAGTATCCTCAGTACGTGCATCGGGGGTACCTTTGGCTTGATGATGAATATTTTCAGTCAAGTATCCCTCAAGTATATTTTCAGTCAAGTCCTGTGATCTTGACTTCAGTTAGGGAAACTCAGAAATTTTTGGTTTTGTTTCCATCTGATGGTGTGAGGAATTAATTTTTAATGGTCCCTTCTGAGAAAACAATCAGAATTAGTGTTTTTTTTTTCTCAACGTTTGCCTGAAGGAGAGTTTCTTATCAAAAGCCACATACTCGCCTTTGAACACATATCCCAATATTAGCAGGTAAGCAAAGGTATGCAATTTTCCTGAGCAACAAAATACTTGATTACAGGTCTAATGATAGTTTAAGAGGTGTTTTCAGATGTTCTGAAATCAAGGACTTGAAGCAGATGAACTTAATTATCTTTGTGAATATTCACAATCACATTATGTGCTTTAAATGTCACATTTGGAAGTAGTGCCTCATCGCTAGTTAATTAACAATAATTACTCAAGGTAGTACTTACGTTTCTGGAATCTCTTACCTACTGTGAAAAATGTATTTTGCCTCTAAAGGTTTCTCAGTATAAAATCCGGATTTTACTTAAACCATTCTAAAAGTGTTGCCGTTGCTTAGGCCCTCTGTACTCTTTACCTGTGCCACTGCAGCATGGAGAATCAGTTATTTCATTCTATTTGCTCTGCTACAGCTGGGCAGTGTTTTTAACACCTGAACCATGGTATGTATAATGTATTTTTTTCTTTTTTAGAAAAGCAAGCAGTTGATTTTTTTTTTCCCTTGGTACCATAAGAAAAGAGAAGCAGTAGCGAATTGGACTGGCAGGCTAGATCCATTGTGAGGTGTTTCAAAGGTGTGCTGACATCTTCAGCTAAAGGAATAAGGCTTACGATAATACCAGAAGGGTGTTTTTCAGTCGTAGCACTTACGCTCTGTATGCTTTTCTCTCTCTGAGGATGTTTTTTCTTGGCAGAGATTATTCCACAGCCCAAGATAGCTTACACTGCAACTAAAAAAAGTCCCTCATAGATCCTAGAAAATCTTCCTTATATTCTAGTTTCCAGGTTCCCTCTTCCATCTTTCTTCTCTGCCTTTCAGGTAGAAATTTAATGGAAGTATCCAAGGATTCTCTTCAAGGCTTTTCCATTAAAATAAATCTTTCTTCAATAGTGAATCTTTCTTTCAACTTGTTTGCAGCAGTGCATTTTACATGTGCTTATGTGTATATGTGTATGTATATTAAAAATCTATATTTAAATATATATAAAAAGAGCCTTAAATTAGTAGAAAACCTCTGTTGTCAACTACTTTTACTTACAAACTGCATATTCTCTTTGCCAGTACATTTCATTCATCTGTGTGAATGGGGTGTTTATTGAAATCCTGGTAATAACCTGTAACTTACATTTCAGAATAATATTTTTCTATATAGTATATGAAATACTTTGAAGTTTTTAATTCAGGACATGCTAAGCAGATGTTTGATTTTTCAGACATCTATTTCAAGCTAGTTCAGAGAACAGGAAGAAAAGCTACTGAATTTTAGAAACAGTCATGAAGATTAGTTAAACTGATTACCTGTGCTTTATGCAGTGGGAGTGGAGGTAACTGCAGGTACATGGAGGCATGACCAAGGGGAATGATGAATATATTTTCAAGTAGTAAAAGTGTTTTAGTGATGGCAATACAGATGGAGGAGAAGTTGAGTAAGAGGATGCTGAAATAATAACATGAATCTGATTGTGGAAGGGTCTTCAACATGTTATGTGAAAATAGTGTTGGAATTGGTGAGCACTTCATTGGGGAAACTTCCCAGTGATAATTTTTCAGTTGTAAAATGACTTAGAGAAAACAAGCTTTTCACAATTACCACATTTTGATTTTAAGTATTTAGGTAATATCATAGACCCATTCTAACGGAATGGTCTGGTAATGATGTCAAAAAGCTTTCACCTGTTTGTCTGCTCTACCAAATGGGTTGAAACAAAACAATTTTTGCTTACTTTTTTATCCTGCCATTGTACATGAAGGACTTTTTTTGTAAAGACTGATGAGAAATCTGCACTTGGGTATCTCAGTATGGAGTCTGGATTATCAAAAAACTTGATATGCAGCTGCTGACATTCCTTGTTTATTTTAGAAATTGTTCACATTTATATGCTTAAATAGAATTTAAATACTCTTGAAAAATTTGATCAAAACTGGTCACTAATCTCCTTAAATTTGTGCTAATATGCAGTAGCCTACAATGCTACTAGAATTTTCAAGTAAGCTAAACTCCAAATATTTTCATTAACTTCTAGTTTTGAAATTCTTCATTCTGTAAGCCTGCAGTGGCAGTGAATTAAATGCAATGAAATATTTCTAGTGGTGAAGTAACACTTTCTGTAGGTGTGTTGTACCGCTGCTGCAGGTGAGAAATGCTGAACCAAGTTCTGCCTGACGTGGGGTTGCATTGTTTAAATGTTTATGTTGCAGTAGTGCCAAGGAGCTGAGCACTCTGGGACCTGTGGTGGACCTTTGGGTTTGTGTGCGTGTTTCAGGGCTGTGCTGCCCAGAGCAATCAAGCTGAAGTGCTTGGGTGCTTGAAGCTGCTGAGTGGGGCTGGTGTGATGCTCTACTGGGATGCAGATATTTCTCTGGGATGAGTTTAACTGGGATGTCTCATGGTACCACGGCACTGATGTGCCCATCGAGTAGGTTTGCACTATGTGAATGCAATCAGAGGCAGCCCCTACTGATAGAATACCACAATTATGCATTATTGGTTGCTAAATGAAGTGTGTTCATCAGGTTTTAGAACAAAATGGGGCAGGGCAGTGGTGTGTATTTTACAAGAATCTAAAGATTACATTTACTTCTCTAGTTAAAAATAACTTAATTGGGTCCTGTGTAAATGCCAGGCAGTGTTTGCAGGTGTCAGTATGTTCATATCTGCTCCTTGATAACTCTGTCATTAATTCATAGTTTCATGTCAACATCCAAGTAGGAGAAAGTTAGCTTTTAAACTGGTCCTAGGTTTTGAGCAGGAGCTATTATTTTCATTTTCAGCTGCAAAGGCATGCTCTTACACCAGCTGTAAAATGAAAGTTAGTGGTACAGTCTCCATAATGTGACAAAGCCACAACAATTATGCAAGCTTGTTACTTCATTTCTAAACTATTGCTGTAGAGCATAGTAGATACTTTTTAACATGTACAATTCTGAGTATTTATAGATGCTTCTACCCACACTTTTCTAGCAGGACTTCTCATTTGAGCTGTACTCCTACTTTAAATTAAAAAAATTCATTTACATCTGGAAACTAGCTGTGAAACATTTGGACTACAGTAATAATCCCTCTTTAAGGTACAGCTTCTTGTGTCTTAAATTGCTGTAGTTTTTCTTCAGCATATGATAGCTAAGTAAAGCAAGTACAAAATTTTTATATGCTTATTGGCTTTAAGAAAAAAAAAATCCTGTATTTTTAAAATGAATATTGTGTCTGTGTTTAATGTTTTTGAATTTGTTGTTAAAATAAACAGCTCCCTGACCTATGAATAAAGAAAAACTTATTCGCCAAAGTCTTGTGGAGAATGTGAAAAAAGTAAGTAGCTGTTCTTTTAAGGTTATTTTTTTAATCTTAATATTTGATGTAAGCTGTTGCGCTTTGTGTTGATGAAGAACATAATCAAAGATCTCTTGTTCAACTTCAGGTTGGCTGTATCACTGTAGTACATTGTGGGAATGTAAGTGAGCATTGCAAACCCTCTGCTGACTAGATGTACATTAGATTTGCAAATTACCTACCAATGCCCTTTGGGACAAAGCTCTTCATGAAATCATTGTCAATAACTTTCTGTTGGGCTGGCTTATGGAATAGGTTGTTCTTCAAGATTTCACAGGAGAGAGATTAAATGTTATAACGTACAAAGTACAGAAACTCCGTAGGGCAATCTAAATGATGTTATAGGAACTGAGCTATATTACAAAGACTATTAAACGTATTTGCAGTCTTCTGTCATTTGTCACATGAATGGCAGGCCCCTTTTTGTCTAGTGGTTTGCATAGATATGCAAAGGACAAATAACAAAAGCTAATCAGTTTTGTTTTATGTAAAGCTGTTAATATGTAGATACTTGAGTTCCCTAAAAGAAAAAATAAAAATTTGAGTATTCTAATGACGTGTGTTGATGTTGTGTAAATTGCTTGGCAAAGAGGAGCTGCTGTAATCACTTCATTTGAAAAAGGAATATACTTAAAAAGAAAATAGCATGACACAGCCAATGTTGTATATCTGTGCTAAAATTAATGTGAATTAGTCAAGTTTCAGTGTACCTGAGACGGAGTAATGCTGGTGGAGGCCTTACCTGGTGGGGGAAACAAACCCAAACTGTCCTCCTCTTTAGTGTATAGACACGCGGATTTAAAGGGTAGAAGTGTGTATAATGGCCCCAGCATGCTGGAGATAAATGTGGAAGTGAAATATTTTTGTTATGAGCAGCATCACATGTGGGGAAGCTGGAAGGGAAGGTGGAGCTGCTGTCTGTCATGGTAAACATGACATGGTCACAAGCCCTGCGCTGTGCCTTCCCCTCATCAGGGCCCCGGCTGAGTTATGGTAATGGCTGTGCTGACTGAAGAAAACTGAGTTGGGCTGTGTGCTTGGAGGGAAGCTGCAAAAGAAAAAAAAATTAAAATGGACAAGTTGTTTTACAACTTTTCTAGATAACTGCTTCAGAGCAGGATTTTTTCTACTACATTTAGAAGTCAGGAATATGCTGGGGGTTAATGTGTGTGTGCTGCTGCACACAAGATGGCTGTCCTCATCTGTGGGACAAACTGTTTGAGTCAGCAGATCTTACAGGAGGCACTGAATATCCTGAGAGTCAAATGTGTAACTTTGAGAAACCCTGATGTGTTTGAGGCATCTGCCTCCTGCACTCCTTATGAGTGCCCAGGAAATGCAAATATCCTTGATATACTACATCACTTGTATCTCTCCTTGTCACTCATTCTGTGATGCTCCTCAGCTTCCAGGGCTTAACAGTATTTTTCACAGACTTCATTCTGGATAAAATCTACCTTCACCCATCCAGTGGAGACCCAGCTGAGCAGGAATTCCTCGACAGAGATTTGGACCTTGTTGAGATCTCCCAGAGAGGAATTGTCAGTGAGGATTATGGGAGGCAGCTTTGTGTTAGAAGCTGTCTGGAGGCTCTTTAATTTACATAGGAAGCAGTACCTCCCATTCACATGCAGCAATTCAGTGTGTGTGTTAGAAGGGAGAACATTCACAACACAAGGAACAGTTTGTTCCAGGGGAAGCAAGAGACCAAACTGAGAGACCTTTGTCACTCGGACCATAAACTTCTAGTATGTTTCTCCCCTTACTTTCCCCAGTGCTTAGAGACACATAAACATTATAATAGCTCAGTAATAGTACAAACAATTATAATAAAGCAGGATGTTTTCCTCAAGAAAAATAGGAAAACATCTCAGTCAGGGTGACTCTAGTATAACTAGAACAAGTGGAGGTTCCTACATTGTACATCTGTCCTGCTAAATAACATATTATGCAGAAAAATCTTGAAAAGAGCTCAACCAGTGTTTATCCCTGCAGCCTTCAGGCTAGGTGTATTCTTCAAAGCAATTTTAAAATATTCAGTTTAATTTAAAAAAACCTATCCAAATAAATTACCCATTTTTTTAGTGCTCTGCTATTGTTCTGGCTAACCTGATTTCATAACAAAGTTCTCTGCTACACAACCTAAATTTAGTCTTCTGCCCAGTGTCACTTAAATAATCAAACTGCTTGTTGTATTTATCAAAATGTATTCCACTCTGGGAAAGGAAAATATCTGCTCTTACTTCAAGACTTTTACTGCAAGAACTTCATCAAACAGTGGGCTTGCAGCTACCTTTTCTCTTCACACCTGTTTCTGAACTGCAGGTTAAGGCTATGTCTGTGGAAACAAATCAAGCTGTTAAAGTTGTACAGTTGCCAGAGGAGGTTCTGATGTTTCTTCCTCTGAAGGTAAAGATGACTCCAGCTTGTTTCTTTCTAATTGTGTGATACAGCTTCAGTAAAATTCTACCACAAGCTGTCGTGGGCAGCCCTGCATTGTTGATTCACCTGGACATTAAAGTATCTAGCCAAAACCAAATGTATGGTAACGTGGCTCCTACATCTTAATACATGTTCAGTTTTTTGCAGTTCGCAGTGTGTCTAGATCAGTGTAGTTTTCAGAGGTTGCATCTTCCAGGCTTTTTAGAGGGATGAGCAAGCGTTGTGTGTAACGTGACCGATTCACTCATCTCCACTTGAGGTCTTGGTGCTGCAGAGTTTGTGCTGAAACCAGGAGTGAAGGGAGGTACCGGTACAGAGGATGCTGAACTGACATCTCTGTCCAAGGGTGTTTGCTGCTGGCTCTGCTGCTGTCCCACGAGTGTCTTGCTGGCATTTAAAGGACTCTTAGGCAACAGGGTTCTACTTAGAGTGGTCTCATATCAATGAAAAGCGAAATGTTTCTCCAAATCTTAGAATAGCGGAAAGAGGAAAGAATGCTGCTCTTACCTCTGTCGCATCTCCATTCCTTTGGAATCTTTCTGTTTTAAGAGCAAAGGAGAGCTGGGAAAACTAGCTGTCTGCCAGAATAAAAGTTAAAAGAAGGATCAGTGTGTTTAGAGATCTTGATCTCATTTAGTGAAGAATTTATTCTGCGAATGTCTGCAATTTTCTAGTGTCTTTTAAAATGATACATGTGGTATAAAACATTCTAACAGACAAATCTGTGCTTTTGTAGAAGGAATCAATGTGTTTTGAAAGTCTAACAATGTAATTTATTTCCCTGAAGTTTTTAAAGGAAAATAAAATGGTTTCAGGAGAATTTTCTTACTAATGATATTTTGGTTTCAAGGAAGGAAACTAGAACTGTGAAGATTTCACTTGGCAATGTAGGAAAAAAGTACATAAAAGTAATGAAAATAAACATGTCAGTTTACTCGCAACTTAATACTGTCAAGAAATGGAACTAATAAAAAATTCTAGCAATTACATGATGGCTGTTTTGAACAGTTTTATACTATAGGTTCTAACTGACATATTAATTAAAGCTCTAATACTTATTTCCAGAAACTGGGCTGCTTTTTCTCACCCCTCTGTGTCTCTGCCAACTTGATTGTAGTTGATAAAGTTGATAAAGTTTGATAGTTCTTTGGTTCTTCAGCATGTTTCCTCAGTTTTTGGTTTACATTCCCCTGCTTGGATGGCAGTCATTCCTGCAGAGAAATTCAGATGACGTCTAAGGAGCTCTGAGTTGTGTTAGTACTTCTCTTCAGTTGCCCACTTTCCTGCAAGTATTTTTACTGGCAAGATCGTCTTACTGAGCTTGTTTCAATATTTTTTTAGTTTGGTGGGGGTGAACCTGTGCTGCTGGTACTGTTCATTAAACAAGTAAGATATATACCTCCTGCTGACTTTAATTTGTTTAAACTGATTTTGTCGCTTTGTAACGTGTTCTTGTCACATTGCAATACAAATGTGCCTTGTATTACATTGTGATACTAAAAATAAATGCATATCAGAGACTTGTAGCCCTCATCTCTGTTTAGAAAAACAAACTTCTCTGCCAAACACACTGTACTACAATAAATCTTGTGCCCCTAAAACTCAAAGCTGTGTGCCATATCTTAACTAGACGTCCACCGGAAACAATGAACAATGAAATGGCCCATGACTGTGGTATGAAACACGTTTAAAAACAAAACAAAACAAAACAAAACCAACCAACCAAGAAAAATCTTCCCTTAAACATGGTTTTATTTTCAAGTGAGTGCGGGAATACTCCAGTGTTTAAAAATGTTTTGAAGCTTAATTTTAAAAACATGTCTTTAAAAAGACCACCTCAACTTTAAAACCCTTTTGTTTAAATAGTGTTTATAAGTTACCATTCTGCCACATAAAGGAAGTATTAGATTTATTTTGATTGTTTTATTAGGTATATCTTCTACACATCTTTCTCAGCAATCATATGGTAGTAACTGACTTTTGTAAAATGTTTCTGCCTTGTGTAATAACAGTAATGCGTGTATGGAATTGCTATGCCCTCCAAGAGGAGAACTTCTTGTGTATGTGTGACTGGGAAGCCTGGAATCATGGAGAGGAGATTATTGCATATCCACTTCTTATGTTACTCTGTGCAAGTAGCCTGAAAGAAACTGACTGTTCAGCTTTGTTATTTTTGTGAAGCCCAGATGTTGAATAGAAACAGTTCAGTGTAAACCTGGCACAGTTTCAGCTCGAGGCTCGGCTACAAATACGCCATAATAAAAAGGAAATTTTGCAATGAGTTGCTGTGTCATGGAAGTACTCGGAACTGCTGCTGAGTTACTCTGAAACTTTTAACTGTGTTTTCATGTATTTACATGAAAACGTGGCAGGCCGAGATTTCACCCTGAACTTGTTCATACTTCGACAGTATTTCAGTTCTTATCATAGAGATATTAATTTTAGGTAAACATTCTTTATAAACAGACTCATTCTAATCTCTAGCTTCAGTTTATAAGAGCAGCAGGGCTTACTTCTGAATAATTATATAATATTCTAGCACTTATTTACTTTAATCAAGTGTTTGAATATGTTATTAGTATTTTGCTAGTTCATGTTACTGCATCCGTGCATGTGTGACTTGTCAATGTTTAGCAGCATTTCATCCGGACACCAGCTGTGTGCAGGTGCTGTGTAACACCTGGATGGGCAGGCCCCCCTCTGAGAAGGTTGTGAAATGCTGGACGATTGAGCTTGTTTGTCCAGAATCTGCCTATAATTAATGGGGAAAGAATATTGAAACCACCAAACAGAAATAAGGGCTCATCTCAGCTATTCCTCTCACCTGCCTGTCTGTAATTCCAGACATGAATGACATCCCAGAAACAGGAATTCACTGGAGTCCATGTTTTCTTTGCTTTTTCCATTTCTGAATCAAATGGATAAAAAAAGAGTTTTCACAGATGAGATTAGTATGTCTTGAGGACAATTTTGATACAATGGGAATATATAATTTACAAATTCTCTAATAGAAATGTCTATGAAATATTCATATCAATGTTGTTCAGTGTCTTACTGTTACCATTTTTAAAATATAATTTACTTCTTTCTGAAGAGTTCTGTTTGCCAGTTTTGACTTGAAAGGCTCCCGTGGAGGCAACATTAATTATTTATATTGGCAAAACCCCAGACAGTTTGTATACTTTAAAATTATTTATGTCTTCATTTTTCTTTGGTTAATTAGATTTTCCTCATGTTACAGGTTAACTTTTGAAGTAAGGAATCGTTAGGTCTACTTAAGTGAAGTGTAGTAGCTCTTGTTGTTAAAGCTTTACCAAGAATATTTCTTTATTGTATTTAATCAGATGGGCAGCTCTTGCCACAGTGGTGTGGGTTTTTTGTTTCCTCTTCACAGATTCTATTTTATTTGTCTTGTCCCTCCCTTTGCCAACTGAAAATGTCAATGCTTTATCTTCGTCCATTAGTGTTAAAATAATTTTATAGGATGCTGGCGGCTCAAAGTCCACTTTTGATTAGGTTTATATTTTCCTATTAATGGGAAAACCACCCAAATGAAGCTTCACAACCAACAGTTATGGAGCCTTCCTTGGGGAAAGGGCTGCTGAGTTTCTGTGGGAGGGAAGATTAAAATAAAACACACCAAATAATTGGAAATGTATTTCATGGGCACGGTTGGCATGAAGGTCACGTAGTGCTTGTACTTCAACTTTGCTGGATTCTCTAGGATTAAAGCTTTTTGACATGTGTGCAAATCAGTTTTCATACCACTGAGTAGTTTCTAGTAGTAGTGCCAACTAGTATGCCACAAGTATTATAACTTAAAATGCTTCTGCCTGAATAAAGCCCCCTACAAAAATAGACCTGTCTTATGTCTAATATACTGGGTTGGTTTTGGGTTTTTGTCTGATTTTGTTTCTGGGGGTTTTGTTTGTTTGGTTGTTTAGGTTTTTTTTTTCCTTTTTTTTTTGTAAAAGAGAAGATTTTGCACCTCATTGGTTTGATTAATACACTTGAGTCAATTTAATATTAAAAATTTTGGTCGAAAAATAATCAATTTAGGCTTTATGCTGGCTGTCTCAGCTAGTTGAATTTATTATATTTTGCTACTTTTCATTCTCTGTTTCTACAGTAGTAAGGGTCGTCTAGTAATAAGCTATCCAAATATAAACTCTTATTCTCTTATTCAGATATTAAAGCAATAATAAAGTTGGCTCTGCCCTTCGGATTAGTGAGATAATTGCATTTTGAGTTACAACTGCTGCAAGAAGAAAGCTAGTGAAAATCTGTAAATGTTCAAATGACAGCATTGATATATACTTCTTACACCATGTCTAGGTGTAATTTAGAATATGTTCCCTAGAGCACTTTAAACATTCCTGAAACAAGTGTTCAACACATCTGAAAATGTGTTGGCTTTATCTAGCTATACAGAATCCTGCAGAAAAACTCCTTTTTGGGACAGGTGGTTTAAAAATTAAGCTGGTATGTCCAAAATTTCTGAACATCTATTTACATCCTTCATAACTGTATGAAAATAAGTTTATTAACACTTGAAGGTTATACACAAAGTGACCTTAGCTCACAGTTTTTTTTGAAGCTTAATTTAGTTTTTATACAGTTTAACTGCAGGTTTATACAAAAGAGTTCAAGTGATCTCTTTTGTAGTTCTTTCAACAAATTTTGCTTTGTACTACAACAGTAATTTAGCTCAATATTTTAAGATGACAGGGATTGAAACAAGAATGAAACATTCTAAATATTCCCGTAGTTTAGGAATTTATACATATTGCATTCCAGATCAGATTTTTTTTTTTCACATAGTGGCTTAGGCACACCTACCAATTCTAATGCTTGGCTATTTATTGCTTCCCTTCCTGGCATTCTCATCTCAGTTCCATGAACAAAAGAATGTACCTGTTTATGTAACCCCTTATCCTTATTGCTGTTGCTTAGAGGTAACCAAGGGGCACTTTTAGCTCTTGCAATCCTGCCCAAAGCTGCACCTCATGCAACTGGGGAATCTGAAGAAACAATAGAAGTAGGAGATCCCTTTTTATAACTTTTCCATGAGACTATTTCTGCCCTCTGGCCCATTGATTTTCAAAGAACCTTTTAAAGTACAGTTCTGAGCCTGCTTTGAAAACTAGAAAAGACATATTTTCTGTAGATAGTGTGGGACTCCTTCTCTACTGTATTTGTTAGAAATTACAGTGTTTAGATATTGATGAGATCAGAAAACACTATGGTTCGGGGAGTACCATTCTCTTGCATGTTAGCAGATATGGCATATTATCTTTCAGACCTGAGTTCAGTTCTGCAGGTAAAAAACAAAATAAAAAACCGAATCAGTTTTTTCTCCTTGAGACACATCAGGGAGCAGTGCTGTTGCAAAAGAAGAGAAAGGAGAGGCTCACGTCTTTTCACCTTCAGAAGTCTGTGGGGCAACCCGAGTGTGCTGTGGAATGGAACAGAATCTATTCTAGTCAAAGCATAGTAATTTCTTCGTGGTTCCTGTAACTCAGTACTATCCTACATCATCCTTGAACAGGGCTGTTTTGTAAATGCCTTCCTTGTATTTATATTACTCGATAAGGTTTAAAATGATTTCTTACTGTAGTTCTTTAGGAGCCATTGACGGAGGAAGTTGATAACACAACTTGGCTAAATAGAGGGGGGAAGAGTTCTTTCAGTATAGATATTACTTTGAAATTAACATAAATCCATCCATTAAAAAAGTTTTAAATTCTGTTACACATGCTCCAGAAATTAATTTCTTGTTTAGTATTCTTGACTGGCTCTGCCGTAGCTCCTTTATGCATGCAGATTCAAAATGCATACAACTTAATTCCTCACTTGCTTCCAACCTCTAATTTATCACAATTGAATCATTGTTCTCGAGTTCACTGTGCAATTAGTGACTGCCTGCTTGAATAGATGCACCTTTCTCTTTCTAAAAGTCAGGCTGCTGGATTTTCTTTTCTGCAATCTAAATTGCTTGGAGGCAAGTGCATCATAGATAATCATAGCATGGCAATGAAAGAGGCTTGCTCAATTCCTAATTTATCAGTCTTGGTGTACTTGATGAGTTCTCATATTACTTTAGTTACTCTGCTTATGTTACGGTGTCCTTTTGTCTAGGAATGAAAACCTAGAGTGGATGATCAGTAAGGTAAAAGCCTTTCTTTCATGCCTTATGAGCTGGCTGATAGTGCAGCAGACCCCAGAACATTATTCTGTGACTGCTATTTACTTGAGTATCAAGTGCTTACCCTCTCCTGCTTTCTGATGTGACTTACCAAGAGAGTTTTTATCTTCAACGCCAACGACTTTATTTTCAAAGGCTGTTTTCCTGAAAGTTTTCAGTCAGAAAATAGGATCTGGAAACATGTCTATAATAAATCTCATCTCTTACATTGTGTAGTTGATTATGTGATTAGTGAACTTGTGATCTCAAGGGTGAGGAGGTCTGGTTATGTTACCTAAAATACGTGTTACAGTATTTTCATAGCATTTCTAGGCTATACAGGAAAGCAAACATCTTCTGAAGCCTTTATTTCCAAATACTATGGAGAATGTGAAAGAGCAATTGAATTACAATGTGCCTCAGAGAAAGTAAAAGGAAAATTGCTTTTGTAAAGAAATCTCTGGTGTAATTTTGTCACTTTGCTGTTTGTACCTGCCATTTTGGCCTCATATATTAATCCTAGCAGATAACTATGTAATCACCATACTTTCTGTAATAGGAGAGGAAACGAAATGAAATGAAAACAATTTATGAAAAAAAAAAAGGAAATGTGGTGTTATAAATAGTGAAGCACAGAAGAGTAAGAAATAGTACTGAAAGATGAACCAATTTGATAAATTAAAACAAATTTTAATAAAATTGGAAAAAATAAAATTAAAGTTTTCATGATGCCTTTATGCCAGAAATGAATATCAGCTGTTTATTTCTTTCAAATACTGTATAATTAGTTAGTTAATAATTGTAGATTTAGAGGAGGTAATATGGTACTATGTGTCATTTTTCTAATAACAGTTGCATATTTCATTGTTTTGTGATTCTTACAAGGGGAAAGGATGAACTGGTTACTGTTTGTAATGTATAGCATTGCTTGAATGTGTGGAAGTAAGAAGTATTTTCAGAGTAGCAGGACGAAATGTGTGCTTTTAACTTTTTAGCTCAGCAATTAAAATCACAATGGTCATCACAAGATAAAAGAGCAACCTCAGGTTTAATGAGAATTCAGTATTTTATCTGGAAATAATACTGAGTTTCTGTGAGAGCTGAGTTTTGAAGTAAAGCTACAACACTTAAAGCAGCTGATCTCTTGGTGAAAATAATTTAACATAAGTATGTCTTCCTTTGGCAGATGCATAATAATGTTCAGTCTTATAATACTTGATACATGTGTTTCAATGCCTATGAAGGAAGATTTATATATATCCCAGCCTCTGTATGTTTTAGTGAACTGTTTCCCCAGCCCAAGTAATTTATTCTGTACTAAACATGATCTTTATTCCATGTAAATCTGGGAGTTTATTCTATAAATACTCGTTGTAAAGGTATTTATTACCAGGTATGTTTAAAGTTTAGCAGCTTTTGGTATTAAAAATGTAATTTTCTAAATAGTTCTAAGGCACTTCATTTATTAACAAAATTACTTCAAAATTCTTACAACTACGACTTCTTAAATTATGGTGTTGTGGCCTTTATCTTCAGCCTTAGACTGGTTTTGAATACAAATTCTTTTTTTGAGTTCATGTATAGATGCCACTCAGAAGGAGATGTTAGGGATCCTCTTCTGGTAAAGAGGCTGTAATTCATGTCCATTTTGCCAAAGAAGACATGATCCACATCATCACTCACTTGAAACGGGAAGTTTATAACGGCCCTAGTTCCTAGGATATGGAAGAAGTGAAGAAAAAAAGACTAGAAAGGCCTTTCTTCCCACACAAGTTATTCTTGACATACTTGACTCAGTTGAAATTAAAACCCTGAAACGTCCATTACCCTGGAGAATCTGCTGATCTGACTTCTGCATCTGATCAGCAGAGAGATGCAAACTCAAATGTAGAGGACTCATCCCTTTGCAACCCCTCCTTTTTTCAGCGATGGTGGCTGCTGGTATGGAGCAAGCACCAGCTGCTGAGCAGACATTCCTCTCCAGCTTTGGACAGAGTACGGTGGAACTCTCCCACGAGCCACATTTTTCACTTACCATGATCAAACAGTGGAAATGCACAGGAATGGGGAAGCACTTAAGAGGTTCCCTAAGGAAATGCAGACGTGATGGTGGCTTTGCAGTGATCCTCTGATAGGATTTGAAGCATTTTTCCCTTGTAATGAAATACAGTAGATTCTCCATTTGTGCATCTAACACAGTTAACATCTCTGTCACTCTGAGGCACAGAACAGTGCTTGTAACCTGGGGCAGACACATTCTGTTACAGCTGAGCATTCGCTGCTTGGCCGAGCATTTCACCATAATGCCCAGAGAAAACTGATGAAGCTGGGTAGGAGCAGGGGGGACTGGACTGAAGTGGGGCCAGAGGGGGAAAGGTACTCTCCTAAGTGCTTGTTTAACTTTTGGTCTTTTTTTCCTCAAAATCTGGTTCTATAATTAAAAGTTTACATTAATTGGCAGTAAACTAAGTGAATTTCCTCTGTCAAAACTGCCTTGCCCATGTGGCTCTAATTCCAGAAAGCATTGCTGCACCACCATTACCTGGGCAAAAAAGAGCTGATGGAAAGTAAAACAGTGGAGAGAAATGTGTTATTTGGTCAATTGTCCCTTGGGCATGGTCAGTGGTCTCATCCGCAAGAGTGGATCACTTGTTCCGTCTCACATAATGGAGGGAAATGTGCAGCTTTAAGGATGTGCTATTTCCAATTACATAGCTTTCTTAAATGAAGCATGAACTCAAAAGTGCTGTTGGACTTACTTTACTTTACCTTTCTTGTGAAAATTGAGGTTTTGTACTTAATCTCTAAAACATGACAGAAAATATCAGAAGCATGTACCACCTGTTTTGCCTTTCATCTTGATTCATTCATTAGCTTCCTTGTATTAAAAGCCCAGCCTCCAAGACATAATTAACCCTTTTTTGATACTGTGAAACTCGAAACAATCATTAAAACTCATTAAAAGAGAGAAACTTACTTTCAAAAGCAGTTTAATATTAAAATTTCCCTGTTTTTTTAAAGTTGTGAATAGGGTAGAATACTAAGGGTATGGCTATCACGGTTTCAGTCTTTACCGGCTAGTCAAGTAATTAATGATAATTGGTTGCTTTGCATCGCAGAACTTTGCTTCGTGATAGAAGATCCTTTGATGAAATAATTTCCTATAATGGAATGTTGTCTTCTGAGTATGCATTATGTAATGGTACTGTCAGCAAGTCCTTTTTGTCCAGTAAGAAGAAAATATGATTGAAGATAAAAATACATTACCCAAAGTCTCCCTTTTTTCTCCCTCTTCACATTCTAAGCTCAATAGGTTTTATATTGTACAACCATAGGATATTTTATAATCCAGTTTTTACTGAAGAAGAATATTCATATTTAAATAGTTTTGATATTTAGCCTTCTGTCACAGAACTGATCATACTGGATCTTTATATGGGTCATGTGTTGCTAAACTTCTAATTTTATCTTAAAACTATGACAAAAAGAGAACCATGAAAAGGATATGCTTTTAATTTTTGTCAACTATACTTGGTAACTAAATTCAAAGTACTTGTATTTTCTAAAATATATTACTTGGAAACAAGTGCCTGTCTCTTTAAAAATTGCTTTTAAAATATGAGCAGGACTATTTGTTCTGAAAATGCTGCTTGTTGTATACTTCAATAAACATTGGATAACTAGTAGGATTTTCAGAAATTCTCAGCATCAACTTAGTTCTGTCTAGAAGAAAATGACAAATGAGAGGACTTAGGCTTCTTCAAAATCTCCATGTAGCTGCATGATAATATTCTTATCTGCTTCCTCAGTGAAGTTGGGGTAAAATTCTACTTAAAATTACACACTGAGAAATATGATAAAAGCCTATGGATGGGCAGATGTGAAAGCTGTAATCTGCCAGGATTCTTCTTACTTCATGGAAAACAAGATATGACAGAGACAAAAATTTGCAAGAAAAATGATTTAAAGATAAAATGTATCTGGATACATCCCTGCATAGAGGACAGCATTATGAATGGGAAAGTATAACATGAATTGAGAGCAATGTAGGCATTTCAAGAAACAGCAAAAGTAATAAAAATATATTACTTATTTCTACCTTGTTAATAAAATGCTAATTCTAAGCAACCATGCAATTATTTCTAACCATTTTTTACAGCTTAGCTGATACAACTTCAGAATGCAAAGCTTTCTCAACTACAGTGATTTGCTGTAGCTAATTCTTTTTGGAAAAGATACTGTGATTCTTCTTTGTAAAGGTGTCCTTATCCTTCTTTTTAAGGTATGGGACGCTGTAGATACAGGCTGCTGTTTACAAACATTCTCCTGTCACTCCTGTGCTGTTCGAGCTGCCCGGTGGTCATCTTGTGGAAGAAGGATCCTCAGTGGGGGCTTTGATTCCACACTGCATTTAACAGATGTAGAAACAGGTAAAGGCCATGAAGACTGCATTATAGCCATTTCTGTACTGTGTATGGATAACTTGGGACCTTGCTAGCCTTATTCTTTCTTCTAAAACGCAGACAAATCTGTAGATGAAAGTTAGGATTCTTGAAATGTGACCTTACTTTAAAAATTTATCTTGGCAATTAAAAGTAGTTGGAGGAATTTGAGAAAACTGAAATATCTTACAGTTCGTGATCACATGTAATTTCTGTTGTTAGATTCTACACAGACGAATATAATTAATTGTGTTTATTTTATGCTCTGTCATGATCATTCATTAAAGTGTTTGAACAGCCTCTCAAGGCTGACTTCAGTAACTTTTATACATATATTTAATTTAAACATAGGCTTGTATCTCATTCTCTGTTGGGTTGAAGTTTGTGCTTAAAGTTAATTAGGTGATTTTTTCTTTTTTTCTGACTAGGACCTTAATTAGGAGTATAGAAACTTAAATTCTGGTATGAAACCTTGAGACTGAACTTGTGTTGCTTTGATGCATTTTTGAATTTGATTTGGGATTTAATTGTTGTAACCTTAACAACTAATTTCCTGGATGCTGTGTCTCCTCATGTCTCCTTCACAAACTAAAGTGCTTCTGTCAGCTGTGTTCCTTCTCTCCTTCATGTGTGTTACCAGCATCCAGCAGCATTCACGGGGGCTGTGCATTATAGGACATCTCAGTGTGTGTGTAAATGAATTAGATCCAAAATGGGACCTTGTCAAGGGAAGAGATGCAATTTTATATTTTCCACTTAGTTTATTTTGAAGTGTTTAACTCCTGCAAAGGTGCAATATTTTTTGTAAGACTACAATAGAAATCCTTACAAAAATTACAAGCAGTTTTTGTCTAGGAGGATTTTCTCTTGCGTAAAAGCAAGAGCTACATTGTATGTGAATATCTGGAAAGCAGAATTCCTATTCAGATGAACTGGGAAAGCGGCCAAGAAAATTTTAAAATATTGTTCGCATGAGAAAAAGATTCTTTTCCATGCTCTAAGAATTTATTTTCTCAACAATAGTTGTACCAGAAGTATTTAAATTCAATGATGGCTGGAAGGGAGCTTTTGCAGTGTGGCAATGTAAAATATGTCACAGAATGCTGATGTTCTGAGAATATTCTGCTTTTTTAATGGGGAAAGGAGCTTCATATACTTGGTGTAGTAGTACGTGAGTTTAATATACCAAGTCATTAATTTGTTAGACTTCTACAGCAACCTTTCTAGTCTCACATATAACTGAATCTTACTAATCCAAGTGGAATTTACTTTTGTCTGT